>APFE030486742.1:58146-69639 GCA_000404065.3 Pinus taeda | reverse complement strand
GGGTTGTTGTATAGCACAATAGGTTGCTTCTAGTAAAAGGAATTTATTGCTCCACCATTCTTGTTTCTTCTTGAATGTAGCTCGACATCAATTCTTCAAACCTTGGAATTCAATCATTTTTGAGGAAGGTCATTCTCAATACATACCACTCAGGTGGGAGTCCTCCAAGGGTGGTGAGAGTAAGTTCCCTGTCAGTAATGACTTCTCCAATCGAGAGTAGATCATTCTTGATCTCAATAATCCTTAAGAAATAGGAGTGAATATCCTCATCCTTGTCCTTCTTAATATCCTTCAACTTATTCTTGAGAAATAGAATTTTGATTAGCATTAATAACCTTGAACATGCTGACCAACCTGTCATAGATCTCCTTGGATCTCTTCAATTCAGAGATGTAGGCCACTAGATGTTTGTCAATGGAATCCATGATAATATTCTTTGCTTTCACTTCAGCCTTATTGTACTTGGCCTTCACAATAACCAGTGAATTTGAAGGAGGTTCATGGATTTTACACTGCACATAGTCCATCACTTCCTCTTCTTACAATGTGAAATCAAGATACATCTTCCATCCATGATATTCATATTTATCATGGAGCCTGTCTTCAGTTAGGAAGTGGGATGAGGAACCCTATTGAACCTTTTGTCCTTGTCCAGCTATCTTTGGTGGTTTTTCTTTCACTCTTGCTTGGGATTTGTCTTCACCTCAGCTCTGATACCATGTTAATTCTAGGCAACAATGGTATGTTCTCTGCTTTAGAGAATTTTTACTTCAATTTATTTATTAGCCTAGTTTCAATATTAAGATTAGTAATCACATCAACATGATAGTAAAATGCAGATAGAACATAAACATAAAAAATAGAAGACAATACAAGAAAAGAGGACACAAGATGTGGCACTAGTCAGGGACAAAACCCAATGTGGGTAAACCATTGATCAAATCTTATTTTAGTCTTCAATAGTTTAGCAGAGAGAGAGTACAATTTACAAATCTAATCATTTATAACAGCAACAAAAGAGCCTTAACCAAAAAATTCAACACTAGTAAACAAGGTAGATTTTACCCTCAACAAATCAGTCAAATTCGGCCTCCAAACGACAAGATAAAACAACCCTCAAAATAGTCAAATTCATCCCAGTCAAATTCTAGTCAAACAACCCACTTGCAGTCAACCATAGCTCCTGTCAACACTAGTCAACAGTCAATGTTTAGCCTCGATTTCTACACCCAAAAATGTGGCCTTCCAAAATAGAGAATTCCCTCACAAAAATTCATTCAAAGGAGGTCAAGGCATTCTATTCAATTCTTGGTCAAACTATCTGGAAATTCGGTCTCCTGAAATTTTAGCCTCCTTAAATTTCACTCTCCTGAAATATCAATCTCTTGAAATTTTGGATGTGTGGAAAGAGAGGCCCAGAAATTCATACCCGATCAATGTGGGGAGGGAGAGAAGGCTAATTCACCTTCTATTTATATGTAACATTGAAGATGAATAGACATGATTGTTGGGCTTCTAAGCCTACATAATTTTGCTCGCTGACCTTGACATTTTGACCATAATCAAAATAAATTCACAACTTCAATTTTTACATGTCAGAATCAGATGATATTCAGATCAATCCTACACCACTCAGAGAGAGGAATCCAAGAAAAATATCCAATGTCATAAATAAGATGACCCATGTGAAGTTTGGTCCTAGTTGCCAATTTTACTGTGTTGCAAACACCATTTCGACAGGACTCAAATCGAACACTAGGAAGCTACTACACAAGAACCCATTAATGACGTTGTTACACAAGAAACAACAACCAAAATGGAGCATCCCATGAAAAGCAAAGTGGGATCTAACATATAAGAACCTACCAATGACAATGTTGTTACGGAAGAACCAACAGTAGAGGCAGAGGCTACCGAGGAGGAGAAAGAAAGAGCTAAACCACAAGACCCTATTAATGAAGCAGCAGGCACTCAAAAACCGACAGTTGAAGCAGAGAAACTCATTCCTCGAGGTGTTGTTACACCCCTAAGTGATATTGCATGTGACGGAACACATGGTCCTGAAGCAGGATGGTGTTCGAAGAAAATTTTATTGACATCATAAATGGAAATAACAGGCACTCTCTTTACAAGAGGGAGTGATGTTGCTAGAAGTACATTAGAAAGTGGTAGGTTTACTCAAGGAAAAATGGGTTGAGAAGAAATTGGAAGAAGAATGGGAAATATGGGAAAAGAATAAAGCCATGAAGGAGAAAGAGGAGCAATTGCGGCTATTACAACATCAATTTCAGGATTTAACAAATGATAAACACAAGCTGCATGAACTCACCCTAAATATATAAGGGTGTAGAAGGCCCTCTCCATCCCACCCAGTCTTTCTGTGAGAGAGATTTTATTTGTTTCAGTTGAAGGTGGTCTATTAAAATAGACCATATTTGGCTAATTATAGCTGAATTTTTTTGGAATTTTTCTGTGTTTGTGATTTTAATGACCAAAGCTTACTATGTGAGTTATTTCTTCATAATATAATCTATGAGCATGCTAGTTTACATATGGTTGAAAGCATTTTCTCTTATATGGGGGACTTAAAGTTGTGTGATTTTATTATTTCATGAGAAATCAGATATAATGGCATCTGGCCATAAAGTCAGCGAACACCAATGAAGAGAAGGCAACATTATGGATAAGGGTCGAACCGGGTATGGCTACAGAGTTGAGGCATGATTTTAAGAGATTTTTGAGTACTCTAGACATCAAAAAGAACTCAGATATTCAAAAAAGGAGAATTGTGGGGTTCTTCCTCAACCTTTTTGCGCAGTTCAAGAGTCAAGCACTAAAGAGGTGCCTTAAATGCACAAAGGCCGGTAGTGCAGGTCTACAGGAGGGTGACCCTTTTGGGTTTCAAAACTTCATGGTTGTTGTTGCAGGGATTCTAGAATAAACTAGATTGTGAAATCATTGGCAGCCTTTTGGATAGGGCTCAAGTTTAAATATCCTTTTATTTGGCTTCCAGTGTAAGAGTACCAACCCCTTTATCAATTGTGTGACTATGAGGAGGAATCTTGGCTGTGTCATTTAATGGCCACTCAAGGATATTGGTTTGTTGATGAGGATACTATCGGAGCTTACAGCTTGTATTTAGAAACCAGTTGTAACAATTTCTATTTTCTTTTAATTTTGATTAGCATGAGAATCTTGAGATTCTCATGATTGATCTGTTCCTTATTTTGGGCATGTAAACTTTATAAAAGGATTCAATTCCATGGAAGGGAACATGAAGGAAACACGATATATTATTGTCATTTTGATCCTATAATTCACATCTATTTTAATACAAGAACATCATGGGTGATGCTTTTATAGACTCCATGTTGAATCCTTAACTAGTTCGCATTTCATACCTACACCCTACTAGGGTTGAAGGGCCCTCCTCTTTAATAAGGATTGCAGTAGTAATGTAGTAATATATTAATTATTTTTTTCTTACAAGTGTTAAAATATTGTTGTCACTTATGATTCTTAGAACATATTTACTTTTGTTTTCCATATCCCTGATATGCTGTTACACATGATTGATCTCTGATATGCTAAGATCTGGTGCACTTTTTAGCCACTTCAATGGTTTGCAATGTGACATGACAATCTTCATTGGTGTCCTCAAGCATGATAAATCTTTGTTCTAGAGGTTGGATGTTTAGGAGGAGATTGATAGTAAGGTTGAGGGAGGGGATTTCACACTCAATTAGTAAGACTGCCTCCTGTCCAAACAAAAGGTATATAGGAGTAAACCCAAAGGATGTTTTTATAGAGGTCCTATAGGCCCACAACTAAGGGAAGAGAATAAGGTGCCAATTGGCCCTTTGTTTATTCACCGTCCATTGAAGCATAGTTTTGAGAAATTTATTTACAACTTTAGCTTGGCCATTGCCTTGGGGATAATAAGACAGTGAATATTGGTGTTCAAAGCCCAACAGTGAGGATAGCTCATGCCATATCTGATATTCAAAGTGTTGACCATGGTCTGAAATGAATTGATTTGGAACCTCAAATTGAGCGATAACATGGTCAAAGAAGAGTAGGTTTGCAGTGTTATTGAACGTGGGCATGGCTTTAGCCTATTTGGTGAAATAGTTGACGACCACAATAATATACTTATGGTTATTAGTAGATGGGGGTTGAAACTCCATAAAGTCAATAGCCCATTTACATAAATAACTAGCTACAATGATAGGATGGAGGGGAGTACGTGGAGCTTGAGCCTTAGGGGCATATAACTAGCAATTGGGACATTGTTTGACTACCTCAATGCAATCACTGAAGAGAGAAGGCCAAAAGTGTCTGGCACGAATGATTTTCTGAGCAGTATCATTCCAGAGAGATTACCACCACAAGCACCACCATGATAGGAATTGAGCACTTTCTCAGCTTAATCATGGTTGAGACAATGCTGGAGGATAGTATGAACATCGATGATAAAGGTCATCACCGAGAAGGAGATAGCAAGGGGATTGATGTCACATACATTGTTGATCATAAAAAGTGATATCGGGGGGGACTTTTTGGGTTCGTAAATAGGTAAGGATGTCCCCATACCAAGGATCATATGAGGTTATAGAGAAAAAGTGTTTGTCTCAAAGATCAACATTAATTGGCAGATCTGATGCACCAGTAGGAAATTTATAAATAAGTTCATCAAGGGCTAAACCATTCTTACTCTTGGGTGTGACAAATTCTAGATCAAATTCTTGGAGTATAATGATCCAATGGGCATACTTCCCATTAATCATCTATTGACTCAATAGGAAAGCCATGGGGTTGGATTTAATCACAATTTTAGTGGTATGCATAGTGAGAAAATGACGAAGTTTTTAGACATAGAACACAACATCTAGTGAAAATTTTTCTTGATGGGAATAAGACACAAGAGTATCATTAAGGTTCATACTAACATAATATATGACATTCTCATTTCCAATTCCATCTTCTTGGATTAAGAACCCAACAACTGAATAGGTGGAAGCTGAGATATGAAATATGAATTCCCTTCAAAAGTTAGGTGGGATAATCAAAAGAGTGGGAGCGAGACCACATTTGAGGGAATCAAAATATTGTTAAGCTTTTTCATCCCAAACAAATGGAATGGTAGATCGAAGGATTCTAAGAAACCCATGCATAGTGGTGGCTTTTTCTTGGAGGCTTTGTAACTGGAAAAGGGTGTGAGAAGGAGGAATTTTGAGAATGGATTGAACTATGAGAAGGTCAATAGTGATGCCATATTTGGACACAATGAAGCCCAATAGTCAGTTGACAGCAACACAAAAGACACACTTAAAGGGATTGAGGTGAATGTTATACTTGTGGCATCGAAGGAAGATGGTACACAAATCATGAATTTGTTGCGATCGAAGCTTGGAGCGAGTGGTGAGATCGTCTAGATATGCATGGATAATGTGAGCCAAGTTGTGAAATAAGTATGACATGGCACACTAAAAACTGGTCCCAAAATTCTTTAAACTGAAAGGCAATACCTTATAAGAAAAAGTTCCCTGCAGACTAGTGAAGGTGGTTTTAAGTTGATCAACATGACAGATACGTATCTGGTTATATTTGGAGTGTTAGTGTCAGTTTCTTCACATTGCCATCAGTGATCAAAATTACTCTTTTGCATTTCATACTAGGTGTCCCATTCTGATGAGTTGCATTCCATTAAGTCATGGATCAACCGATGGTAGGGTTCATTTCAATTTCTCCCTCATGACATATATCTGCTAACCTTCTTTCATATTTTCCAGTCCATGATTCATGTTTATTTTTAGTTCATTTCATCAATTTGGTCTTAGGTCTCAAGGTTTCAGTCTCATTAGGTATTAGGGTTTTACCATGGTCAAATTTTCAGTAACTATTAATTAATAATGGTAAACAGACACCTGAGGATGACAATAATCATCAGAAAAGTTTTAATCTCTTAATTTGTAAGCTTAATAAATTTTTCACCTAAAAATAAGTTTTGAGGTGAAAACAGAGTATTGGTATATTATTTGTAAATTTCATGTAATTTTATTATTTCTCATATGTAATTAATAGTTTCATGCTGCTCCTAGTCACCTGCTGATATTTCTAAGTACATGCCACTGCAAAAGTCAAAGAAATTAAGCATCAGTTCACTTATTCAAGCAAAAGATCAAGCATCCAAAAAACATAGTATTTGAAAATCAAATAGACATTACAAAGTGGGTTTTGAACGTTAAAAATCAAAAGTGGAAAAGCCATATAAGGCTCATCCCTCTCTTAAGTCATTTCATTGTTTGAGTTGAAGTCCATGAGCTAAAAACACGATTTTGAAGGGTTATTGAGAAAAGGGGTGCGTTCACTGTGTTTTTGGAGAAATCTTACTGGCACTACGCACAAGAGGCTGACACTACACATAGAACTGGTGTTATGCACCTAGGAAATTTTTGTAGTGTAAGAATGAACAGGCATTATGCACCAAACCAGTGCTACGCACCTGGCATTTAAGCTCCAAATCGTTCCAAATTGCATCAATTCACCTCAAAACTTCCAAATTGCCTCTTTGCAAGTAAGTAACACCATCATTCTTGCTGAAAAGAGGTTGTTGCATCAGTCTTTGGTGGTTTTGTATCTCAAAAAATCAAACCCTAATTTTCACCAAATTGTCTCGTATATTTTAAAAGCTCATTCATTTACTATTGTCTTATATCATCTATTTGTTGTTCGCTAAACCCCATCCCCACATATATTATTCCCAAAACATCATTCCCTCATATATTCTCCCCAATTCCCAAACCCTACTCACTCCCTAAATCCCATTCCCACTCTGGTTCACTCTCACCTATTTACCTATAAAATCTCTTCATACTCATCTTACATTTATCCACCCTATCTCTTCACTCACCACAAGAGAATGCAACTATAAAACAATGGAGAGGGACAGTGAATATGAACTTAAAGAATAAACCCTTAGTGACAATTCCAGGGAGAGAGACGCACAGGGCAAGAAGCCTCATAAGGGAGGAAAACATATCAGAGAGGAGTCCACCAGTTTGAGGGAGTTGCAAGCCTACCCATTTGCGATTTCTTGTTTTAAACACCAGCCATGTTTTGATTTTTGTGAAATGGTGGAAACGGTTAAATTTCATCATGAATTAGCAAGGTTGTTTGTGACACATTTGGACAACAATGAAGTAAACCTTGCTGGAGTTACATTCACTTTGTCACTAGCTGTTATTTCAGAGGCTACAGGTATTCCAAATGTGGGTGAAAAGTGGAACAAAGGTTAAGACATTGACATGGAGTACTATGAGCCTTACATCAAGGCAAAATACCATAACAAACTCAAGATAGTATTCCCCTTTAAATTTTTGGAAGATAGGTTTGCTCCATTGATGAATATTATCATCAAGTATTTTACTTGTGAAGGTAGGTTCTCCTGATTGTATGCCTAACACATTAGATTGCTGATGCATTTCACTAGGGTGAGAATGTTGAATATCCCCTACTTCATGTTTAGAAACATTGAGAAGATGGCACTCATTGTAAAGAAGAAATCATACCCCCGGTAGTTAACTAGCATCTACCACTACTCTTTGATTAAAATCATTGTTTTGCATCAGCTGAACCTTCTTAACATGCCATGGGATACTTTCCTTTCTCATGAAATGTTCAAAGTCCCTCAAGTATTTTCATCAGTGCCTCATGTATAAGGTGCACCTTCAAGACATGAAAAGGTCCAAGAGACTGCAACTATTGGAGTGCCAATATTTGTGACATATGAGATAGGAAATAGTAAACTTTTTGCAGCTTCCATGCGAGTATTATCTCCACAAGGTGTGGAAGGGGTCTCACCTTCATCATCAGGCTACAGGCAAATACTATCTCCAAAAGGAGTGGAAGGGGCTTTTCCTTCTTCAGCTAAATAGGTATAGGTTGAGTAGCAACACAAGGGCAAAGGTAAAGGCAAGAAAAATATGCATGAGAAGGATCTTGGTGATGAGCAAGAAAGAGATTTTGACCTTGTTGATCATGAAGGACACAAAGAGTTGAGGTCATTGATTTAGAAATTCAGGATCCAAAGACTGCCAAAGACATGATCATAAAAGAACAAGAGCTTGAGATACAAGCCTTGTCAGACAACTTAAAGAGGGCTAAGTGGGTCATCAAATTTCTAGAGCAAGAAACAAACAACTCAGCGAGAAGCAAGTCCTCATGGAGCTACAAATCATCAAACAAAATAGGCAAAAGGCCAAGAAGGCTAAGGTCAAGTTGACTTCAATTGAACAATAGATAGGGAATGACTGGGAAACTTGGATTGAGAGGGTTAATATACACCTTGAGGGGCTGATTGAGAAGTCCAACAGAGACAAGAATATTCTTCACCACATGGTCTACCACTACATGACTAGTAACAAGATCTGCAATATAAGAATGAGGAAGCTTAAGGCTAGTTTTAGGAAGGCCTTAAGGAGCAAAAAGGAGCAACAAAAGTTGAAAATCTTGGCTGAAGCCTCACTATCCCATCAAAGGAATTAATGATAGTGCCTTGTGCCAAATCTGGGCAAGTTTTGACAAATTTTGGTCATTTTCAATTTTTGAAATTTTGTAACACAGAATTTTTCCCTTGGTGGGCACTATGCTTTTCACTAGAGGATTTTTTGAAGATATGGCTTGTATATCTAAATTTAGCATGATGATAGCATCAAACCTATCAGGCCAGGTAGTAACTTGTCAAAGAAAAATTAATTCATATTTCATATTCCTTCAGGTAGGTCTTCATTATATACATGAGGGAGAGACTATTCACTTCATCTCCCGATGGCTGTTCATATTATTTATTTATTTATTTACATTATATTCACTCAATCTTGATGATTAGGTGTCAACATCCCCCCCCCCTTAATCTGAAGGGATGTTGGTGAGTCCAAGCATCATTCTGAATCGTTCAATATTTTCTCTTCTAAGCGCTTTGGTGAAGATGTCTGCAATTTTCTCATTAGTGGAACAATGCTGGAGATGGATTGTTTTGGCCTCAACATGATGTCAAATCAGATGATATTTAGTATTGATGTGCTTCGTTTGATCATGGAGCTTTGGGTTCTTGGCTAACTTTATTGCAGAGGTATTGTCAATCATGAGTGGAGTTGATTGTACTTGTTTTACCTACAAATCTTCAAGAATTTTCCTGAGCCACACAATTTCTTTTGTTGCTTTAGCTGCTGCCACATATTTTTCTTCTATTGTGGAATCTGCTGGAACTGATTATTTGCATGATCTCTAGGAGACAGCTCCTGATCCAAGACTCATATCATATCCTGAAGTAGATACCCCAGTTTCTTTGTCTCCATCGAAATCTGAATCAGACTATCCAATCAAGCTGAAGGCATCCACCTGTGTATACTTGATTCCAAAGCCTTGAGTTCCCTTCAAGTACCTTAAAACTCTTTTTGTAGCAGATCAATGTCCCTCACAAGGCTTTTGGATAAACCTAGAGAAGATTCCAACAACAAATGAAATGTCTGGTCTAGTAGTAGTTAAGTAGTTGAGACTTCCTACAAGCTGTCTATACTTGGTTGCATCCTCAAATTATTTTCCTTCAATAGATGTGAGCTTAAAGTTTTGTTCCATTGGAGTAGTAAGAGGATTTCATTTTGTCATGCCAAACCTGTTCAACAGATCTCCACTGTATTTCTTTTGAGAAAGAAATATGGACTTTGGATGTTGGGTTACTTCAATACCAAGATAGTAATGAACATAGCCCAAATCAGCCATTTCTAAACTTTTCCCCAATTCCTTCTTTATGGATGCAATGTAGCTTTCATTATTCCCTGTCATCAAAAGATCATCTACATATACCATAATATATACAACTGTTTTGCCAAATTTATTGACAAATAACGTTGCATCATCAAGATCATAATGTTTGAAATTGAGTTTCAGAAGATGCTCAGCTAGTTTTTCATACCAGGCTCGCGGTGCTTGTTTGAGGCCATACAAGGAATTCACAAGTTTTGATACTTTATGTTCATGTCCCTTCATAGAAAATCCTTCAGGGTGGGACATCAAAACATTTTCTTTTAGATCTCCATTCAAGAAAGTAGTTTTTACATCCTTTTGATGGAATTTCCAACCGTTCTGAGTTGCTAGGGCAAAGAGTGTCTCGATGGTAGCCCATTTTGCTATGGGAGAAAAATTCTCCTCATAATTGACTGCTTCCTTCTGTGCAAAACATTTTGCCACAAGCCTAGCTTTGTGCTTGTCAAGTGAGCCATCAACTTTATACTTGTTCTTGTAGACCCACTTGCAGCCAATTGGTTTGGTTCCTAATGGAGGATCAACCAGTTTCCAAGTGTCGTTCTTCATGAGGGCATCATACTCCTTTTGCATTGCTTCTTTCCATTCATCATGAGAAGCAACTTCTTTGAAGGAAGTTAGTTCAAAATCTGTAGACAAGTTCAATTCACAATCATAAGAAACATTCATATCAACAGGTGAATTAGAGTCATCTACATTATCTCCATTTTGTCGGTTTGTATTTCTGGTTCCTGTTTTTCCAATTTCATCAGGATGAACACTTTCAAGTGTCTTTGTTAGCCACTTTGGGGGACCTTTTTGATATGGTCTAGGCTGCTCTGTTGATTGAGTTGGGAGTGAATCAAGATTGAGTCTCCCAATTTTGTCAATTACATCACTTAAAGCATCATCCGTTGTTGGATTTTTAGTCGGGGAGAGTGTTCTTTAGAAGAAGATTCCACATGTTGATCTAGTATAGGAATGCGCCCTTCAAGATGTGGAATCTGATTTTCAAATTCTTGAAATGATTTTGTTTTTGCGAATCTATCCAAGCGATCAAGTTTCCGCTCAACAACATTGTTAGTTTTGGATGATTCAAGAAAAATTACATCTCTAGATATAACAAACTTTTTATTTTCTTCATCATAGAAATGATATGCTTTGGAGTTGTTTGAATAACCCAGGAAGATAAACTTATGACTTCTAGCACCAAGTTTGTTTCTATGTACCTTTGGTTTCAAAGGCATAACAGGTGGAACCAAAGACCTTGGGATGCTTTATCGAAGGAGCATGTCCATATCACATTTCATATGGAGTCTTGTTTCTAATAGCATTAGATGGACATCTATTCTTTATATATGCAGCACATAGAACAACATCAGTGCAAAACATTATCTTTACATTTTTGAAGAAGAGAATGGATCATACCATATTTAAGATTGTCCTATTCATTCTTTCAGCTACACCATTATATTGGGTATTATAAGGCACAATTGTTTGATGTTTGATCCCATGTTGGCGAAGATATTTTTCAAATTCATTTGATGTGTATTTTTTTCCATTATGAGTGTGAATAGACCCAATATGAGATTGTGCATCATTTTCAATCCATTTATGAAAATTTTTGAATGTTTGAAAAGCATCAGATTTGTTCTTCAATAAATAAACCCAACACATTCTGGTGTAGTC
>APFE030486742.1:3540-18381 GCA_000404065.3 Pinus taeda | reverse complement strand
GGTCCTCTATGAAGTGCTATGCTATGCCAAGGAAGCTTCAGCCAAGATTCGAAGTCGATCTTGCTCTTTTGCCTCTTTTGTTTCTTTGCTCAATTTTACCTTTAAATCCCTTATTCATGCCTTGCAAACATGATTGCGTGCCCAATAATGACAAGCCATCCTCCTCAATATGGTTTTGTCCCTATTGGCCTTCACTAGCAGTCTCTCCAAGTGTAGGTTGACCCACTCTAACCAAGACTCACGGTCGTTGTTAATCTCTTGCTCCAATATAGTGAGCTCGAGCCTCCTTTGTTGGGCAGCTTGTCGATTTTCACAGATGCTTTGCAGCTCCATGATCACATGCTAGTCCTCAAACTGCTTGTTCCTCTACTCCAGATACTTGACGATCCATTTGGCCCTCTCCACCTTGAGTGAAAAGTCTTGGATCTCCATGTTCTTCTCTTGAATAGTCATCCTAAGTCGGGCACTCTCCACATCTGCATCATCATCATGTTTGCCACTCTTGTGATGTCTCCTGGGAGCGTGCTCTTCCGAGGATGAGTCACTTTGTGTCTCCATCTCATACTCTAATGAATGCTTTGATTCCATGACTACTACAAAAAATACCCTGAAGACAAGATGACTGTTGTGTATGAACTGTGCTTGAACTGCCCTTTTTTATGTGTTGAAATCTTCCACCAAGGGGAAAATGCAACAAGGGGCTGCTAGGAAGGGGAATAATATGAAGGGATTAGGGACTATGAGGAGGGATTTTATTTAGGGTAGGGTTTTGGGTGTTAGGAAAATTTATATGGGGTAGGGTTTGGGGTTTTACCTTTGACAAATGTGAGGAGGGTATAGGGAATAGGATTTTAGTAGCATTTTAGGATAGGGAGAAATGGAAAAAGTAGAATAGGGAAGAAGGGAATGAGGGCAAGAAGGAAAAATGAAAATGGAGGAAGAACCTTGGCACCAATGATTTTGTAACCCTAACAACATTTTCTTTGATGATTTTAGGTGGTAGGGTCTACGAGTTTTTGTGCAACCATAAGCCGCCATGAATTATCATCATACTAACATAAAAATGGATGATACACTGAGAGATTGACCCAACCTAGAAAATTCAAGGGATTGAAGGCAATTCGTTTCTAATTCTGAGCAAAATCAGCCTTCGCAGCTCTATGCGTTGTGCCTTCCATGTGCGCCGCGCTAGTGTAATTTTACACTGGAAAATCTCCCTCTGTGCGTCGCGCTCTCTATGTGCATCATGCACTTTTCCAGGTGAAGTTTGGAGGCCTTCCTGGTGTCCAAATTTAGCACAGGATAGCTCATTGGAAAGGTCTTTGAGTCTAATTTCCAACCCAACTAGATTGTTTCAATTTTGAGTTCATTTGCCCTTTCAAAACTCAAATCTCCCAAGAATGGTCAAAATGTGACAAATGAGGCTGCCTCAAGGCAGAGTGCTGTTTCAGTCAACTTTTGAAGGTGTTCCTCAACTCCAAAGTGAGCTCATGATAGATCATTGGAAAAATATTTGTGTCTATTTATCAGTGTATGCATCCCACAAGTCATTTGGCTAACCAAGCTAGGAGAAAACTTGATTTTCCCAAGGTCACTTGAGAGGTGTATCAATTCTCGCAAGGCAATTGTAGTTTTGACATTTCTCTAAAACCATGACACCTGTGTAACATGTGAAGGTGGTTTTTGTTCCTTGTTCTGTTATGGACAAAAACCTCTCTCATTTTTCCCAAAGTCATCTTTTATTGCTCAGACACATCATTTGAGTGAAACATATCCCGATCTGTGGGACAAGGGATTTGCCGAAATGAAGCGAAATGAAGGGGATAGGGGGCTTATAAATTCTTGAGAAAACCTAGGAAAGTGGGGAGGGATGTTAGAAAGTAGGGGAAAGTGGAATCTTGGATGTTGAGTGAGGGGAAGAGGTCAAAAAAGGAAAAACACAAGCCTAGCCCAGAAAATTGCCAAGTTGTAGCAAGAAACTAGGGTTTGTGCGAAAATGAAGAATTTTGGGGATCTCAGTGATGGGAAGTGTTTGAAAAGGTATTTCAAGGATAGGGGAAGGTGTATGAACATTAGGATACAAGTGTTTTCGATGATTTGACCATCCAAGAGAAATTAGCTTCAAAACCCTAGGAGAGGGAATTGAACCTTGCCTAGGTGCAACTGAAGCATGAACCAGGTGTAAAATGACCCAGTGGAACTTGACATGATGATGAAAACCCTTTGAATGATGGTACACTCAGTTGAATGGTGACATGGAACGTCATTTGGACAACTTTGACAAGGGTAAAATCAAACCCTAGACCTAATGCCTAGTGACTAAATTTTGCTTGAAGACTCACTGAAATGACAAAATTTGACCTTGACACCTTAAAATCACTTGTGTAAGAGCATGTTTGATCACTGGAGGAAGGCTGCAAAGGCCGACACTAACAGGGTGCATTGTGCCCCCACTGTGGCATTTGCTTCAATCCCTGGTGTATTTGAAATGTTAATTTTGATGGTAAGGGGGATGTTACTCATATTTCCTTCTTCAAAATAATTTGGTGCAGGAATGGGTTTTTTGAACAGCCGACCTCACCAAAGATGAAGTCTTTGGACTCCATAGCATATGGATCATGGGTTTGTAGTGGAAGGAAGTGTGCACAATGGTTTATATCCAAGGATAATCAAGGGTGGTCATGGCTTCCATGATGTCTTCATCGCAATGGAAGATGGGAGGATGGGAGGAAGAGAGACCACATGATGAAGAGGAGCTACCTAAGGCATATTCGTGAGAGACAATGTCCACATGTGCATCATCAAAAAGGGGAGAAATATGACTAGTAGGCATGTCAACTACATATGTTGAGACTGAAGTGTTCAACGAAGAAGGTTCAACAGAATCACAATAGGAAACTTTAAGAGAGTCCCAATAGGTCAATCCCATGAACGTCGACAGCTAGAGAATGGGGGTGGAACTATTTGTCATCTCGACATCAGGAGGAGGAATCACAATGGTGGGTTGGGAAACCTTCATTTTTAGCATAATAGCGAGACCAAAACCCGTAGGTAGAGGGTAAGGAGAATCACTATGAGCGGCTTCTAACTAACAAAGCACTTGAAGTGTATTGTGAAAGTTTTTGAGACAGTGACAGTGATGGGAATAATGACCATAGTTATAACACAAATCACAAGGGTGATTCGTGCACAAGGATATGTTCTTCTTAGATGACTCAAGTAAGGTGACATTGACCTTAGGAATGTTAGAGTCAGGAAATGTATTAGACATCACATTCTTGATATGAGGTAGCTCAACACAATTATTGGTGGTGTGTCCTACAACATCACACAAAGCGCATGGAGGAGAAGGCTTAGTAGGAGTTGGAGTTGTTTGGGGTGCCTTGTCCTTGGTTCCCTATTTCTAGGCTTTTCCCCCTCACCAAATGCTTTCACAACAACATAGGCTTTCTGTTGAGGTTTTTTGTGGAACTGAAGAAAAGGAAGGGGTAGGAACAATTGGTTGAACCAGGGTCAAAGTTGTGTAAGGTTTGAGTTGATTAGGAGGGTTGTTTGCGGGAGGACCAATGTACCAGACTAGGATCCCTAAGGTAATGTTAGGTAAAATCAATGTAGCCATGACATAGGTAGAATAAATTCCCAGGGGTGACAATAAGAAAGGTATCTGATTAGAAGGGTAATGACCTGGGGGAATTGTTCCTGGATGGTTAAGGCCCGGAGGAATGGTTCCAAGTTGAAAAGGGTTGGGAGAGATAACAATAGAAGGAACTAAACCAAGAGGAATTGAACCTGAAGGCTGGGTTAAGTTAGGAGAAAGAGGTTATAGAGGAGTTGGATGTTGTGAAGGTGTATCAAACTGCTTCTGGGTGGCCCATGATACTTGAAGCATGCAAACACTAGATGAGCTAGGCTCAGAAGGAGTAAGCGGTGGGCCATAATAAGCCCCAAGTAGCTTGCAATCTTTATAAACTCCAGGAGACACATCAGTAAGGGAAGTGATAGTGTTCTTGATAGTCATCGATGAGATAGTGGTTTGAGGAGATGTTTGAGATTAAGGGCCATAGTAAGTCAAATGACTGATAGTGATGATATTTCCATTATGAGGAAAGAAAATCTTGTGAAAGACAGCAGATGCGACAGTGGACATGGCATAGGTGTAACTACGACTCAACATGATATTATAATCTAATGTGGAATCAATGACTTTGATATCAATTAAGATGGTCTTACCGACAACAATGATAGGATAGTTGTGATACGAACTGAGGGGTTGTAAGGAATGACTGTCCTAAGCATGAAGAGTGATAGTGGATTGGGACAGGTCAGGGGAACCAAGTGACTTCCAAACACTAGTGGCCATCACACATATGGAGGTACCTTTATCTATGATACACCATTCGACTGTGGTGTTCTTTATGGAGGTTGGTATTTCAAAGGTAATTAAGGAAGGGGGGATGTTCCACTTTTTCCATGGCAAAGAAAATCAGACGATCGTCAGAAGGATCCGTAGTGCCTAAAGCAGCGAGTAGAGCTTTCCTTTGTGATGGAAAGGTTTGGAGGACTTCTAGCATTGACATGGCTGTAAGAGACTTCTCCAAATCATCTACTATGCTATAGTTATGGGCAGATTTTACAGAAACAACATTTCAACGTAATGGAACTTTGGGGATCTTGGGGGAACCTTGACTTTAGGTAGCGGGATCTGTAAGGTACCATTTGGCGATGAGAGAGGCTCGATGGATACTTCGGGTTAGGAATCAAATGCTGATTTGGAAGGAGGCTTGTTGTATTAGTGCGACTAATTATGGAGGTTGACTTGTTAGGTGTTGACTTCATCAAAATTCATCATGGAAATCTTGTAATCATTCTAGCCAGATTGTGAAGGTTGAGGATCTGCATTACCCTATGTGGGATGCGTAGTTATATATCCTTGACGGGGAAAAATATTGGTAAGAATAGTCTATTGTGATGAAGCAGTAGGATGAGGAGGGGGAGCGATGGGTTGAGGTCCTCTAGAAGAAATTTCCTAAGATTCCCATGCTTGGTGCATCTAAAGTAAAAGGGGACACTTGTCCATATAATGAACAAATGCTTTGAAATAGGCACAAGGTTTATTTGTATGAAGAGCATTGTTTTGCTTGGGTTGTCTGCCATATTTTTGGGTTGCGAGGTTAAGCTAGTCACCTCAAGGGGCATTAGGTGGTGGACCTTGGTTTCCTTAGTTACCTAGAGATGGTTGGTTCTGGTTACCCTTTCCCTTATTCTTTCACTTGGGTTTGGGAGGATTGGTTGCACTCTGTTGAGCATACACTTTACCTTAAGGAGGTGGTTGATGTCGTGGCAGAGGTGGAGGAGGCATGGGAGTTTGGGTCGCTAATGTTGGAGGGTGGAGCATTAGGTGGTGCATAAGGATAGAAATAATTAGTGGCAACATTGGGATAACTAGGTGAAGTGATAGCTAGCCCTGGTATCGACTGATGCAGATGGGGATATGCGTATGATGTGCTTGAACCTTGGTAAAGGCTGCAATGGGTAAGAGTAGGAGGGGGATATGTGTAAATGGAATTAGCCCCCTCAGGCTTGACCATAAATCATGTGAGGTTGAATATATGGTGGAGGTTGAGGGTGTGAGATAAATCCAATGATATTTCCAATGACATGAGATTCCCCTAGCGCATTAGCATCACTAGGCCGAGGTAGATCAAGAAGGACAATGTAAACATATCCTTACTGTGCATGAATCAAGTCATATTTAAAAACTACTTGGATCGGTTATTCCTAAGATTTGGGCAAGTGAGAGGTGACATATTTACTAATGGGGTCCAACAGTGATTTAAGGAATTAATCCATATAAACACACTCTTCAAATTCAAATAGGCGAGTGGCTGAAGTTTGATGGAAAGAGGTCAAGAGTTCAATATCAATGTCATATCAAAGTATGACAGAAAAGATTTAGTGAGAGTCATGAAGGTGAAATTGGAAGCATGTGGTTGGTCCACATACCACTTGGTAGCAGTTCCAGTAAGGGTGTGTTAGAATAAATGAAGACGAATGGAGTCTTTAGTGATGGAATTTGATGAACACCACTTATTTCATTGTTCTCTATTTTCTGTGAAATTATAATTTTCATGCAGACACAATAAAAAATAATTTAGAAATCCAAAAACCTAAGCAAAAATCAACCCTCATAGCGTAGATATCAAATTTTAAGAATAATTTATCATAGTTGTTGTGACAAACTATCCAATGGAATATCCACAATCGTTTATGAATCATATTTGTATCAGAGTAGTTTTTGCATATATTGAGGAGATTTGTAGGGGATCTAAATCAGCAAAGCTAAAAGACATAAAAATCTAGTCATGGGTAGTGAATCTATGAATAACCCTCATAATCCTATAGAGGAGAGGTTTTTGCAGTTAGAAGCAACAGTTGTAGATATAAATCATAACGTGGATCTCCTCATGGTGGCCATGACTAATAAGGTATGATTATTCAGAGAATATGGGGATTCTAACGCAAAGGTCTAATCAGAGGGGGGATCATAAGATATGAAAGAAAAAAAGAATGAACTGAAGAAAGGACCCCAAAAAATAACAACCCACTTTAAGTGTTGTGAACCATTCACAATCACTATTCAAAATAGAAGTGAAAATTGATATCAAGTTGTACCAAGGTGATATCTAGACTTTGAAGCTAAATCACTGGTTGCAACAATTATAAGTTTATTTAAGTATTCATCATATCGAAAAAGAACAAAAAATATCATTTATATAGTTGAAAATAAAGGACCATGCCCTAACCTAGTGGGAAAGCAGACAAAGACCTTGAGGTTGGAGGGAGATCATCTTGTGGCCAATTGGGAGGACTTTAAAACTGTCATAAAGTTACAATTTCAACCTATTGGGTATATAGAGGACCAGTGGATCTAGTGGCACTACTTCAAGTAAAAGCAAGGGAAGAGTATAAAGGCATACACCTCAGAGTTTAGAAAGATGGCCATAATGTTGGGTATCTTCCCAAAGAATCCAAATGTACTCCTTAAGTATACGGGGGTCTATATAACCATCTAAGGAAACAAGTGATGCTGTTATAGCCCAAATCGGTGGGCAAGGCTTGTGTATAGGAACAATAGTTGAAGAACATAGGTCGGAAGAAAGAGAAATCAAGTGGATCGAACCACATGTAGCACATGGACACTTCTAAGGAGGGGAAGAAAAAGTGGAAAGGGGGAAGATAAAAATATGACAACCACGGCACACTAATGCAAGGATATTAGCAACCACTACGACCATTGTAACACTAACTTCCATAGAGAGGAGAATTGTTGGAAGTTGCATCCAGAGCTTAACCTAAGGAAAATAATTAATGATACTAATAAGTAGAATCTCATGGCCATTAATTCAAGCAACCAAGTTGATAGAAACTTAGATGTGGATAAAAAATATCATCTGCATGTCATTGTAGAAGGAGGTAAATCTGAGTAGCCTTTACCAACAAGAAGATAAAGAAATAACCAAGCTCTTTAAGACAACGATACATGTCAAGAATACAAATATTGATGCTTTGGCTAACTCAAGATCACAAGCAAATCTCATTACAGTGAAGCTAGCCAACAAATTGGGATAGGAATTTCATGATCATCGAAGCCCATATCCATTGGGATGGGTAAATAAGGATGCAAAGTTAATAAAATAGCGCAAACTTAGATTGGCTATCAACATTGATTTTATCGATGAATTAGAACTATATGTAGTTCCCCTTGATGTATGCAGAGTGGTGTTTGGAAGTTCCTGCATGTGAGATGCCATGTACATGTAAAGAGACAATTCTTACTGACTTTTCAAGGATGGAAAATCATTCGCCATCAATACACAACAAATAGAGGTCAAAACATTTGTTGGTAAGTTCCAACCAAGCCAAGAATTTGGTCAGTTCTAGCAAGAAGGTTTTTTCTACCATTTTTAAGAGGGAATTAATATGTAGAAGAGTTAAAAAGAGAAAATGCATCCCTAGAGGGGTGTACTAAGAAACAAAGCACCAACTATAAGAGTTTCTATGGGCATATGTAGATTATCTTGGTGAGCCTAAATGGTTACCACCAAAGAGGGAAGTGAAGCATGAGATCCATCTATTTCCGGACTCCACATTGCCAAACATTAGACTGTATAGGCAGTTTATTATAGAAGTAAGTGAGGTGAAGAAATGTTTATAAAAGTTACTAGAATAAGGTGTCATTCATCCAGGTACATCACCATGTGGGTCACCCATTATCATAGTGCCAAAAAAGGATGGGACATAGCATATATGTATCGATTACAAGGTGTTGAAAACATGATCAAGAACATGTACACCATTCCTATTGAATTTCCACAACCTTGGGTTAAGGTTAAAGCCTTAAAATCACCGACACTACCAGACCAATAATCTCAACCATAAACTACTTTGCACAATGGAAATATAAAGCAGTGAATCAATAGGCACAGTGATACACAAATTTAAACAAAATTGTACAATAATGTATAATCACCAATCTTAGTTATATTAATCCAAATCTGATAAATGCAATAGTCTATGGTTACAAGATACAATGAAAACCTTTTGTGCAACTTCTATGTCGTATCTCCTCATGTTAGTCCTTCTCTTCCGCACTGCTCACTAGTAGTGCCTTATTCCATCAAGGCATCTACACATCGAGACTCTAGGAGGGATGCCACCTAATGCTACTACACATCCATCTATAGAGTGTACATGGGCTGATCGAATATTCTCCTCTAGGCTGGCCAACACCGGTGCTCCAATATGTCAGGCTAGAAAAAATGCTTGTCCATCATAATGTTCCACTTCAACACTATCCTTCACCCAACCTTTAGTTGCTCTTCATCCTTCAAGATAGCTTGTCTAGGGCTACTTTGGTTAGCCAACACACTACCCTCCAATAGTCCTATCGCATCAATATTATCATTGTGGAATTAGCACCAATGAAGGCTTCACGATTACCTGCCTCACCTCCAAATTGACTCCCGTAGGATTCTCCTCAAACTGATGCAAGACTGATTAATATTTGACCCACTACATCTCCATCTCAACTCTTCAAGTCTGTTGCCATACTGCTGCTATCTTATGTTCCTAGTTAGGGCACTTTTCAACCTACAACAGTTACTAAACGACCATTGAAAAACCCTCAAACAACCTTCATAAACTACGTCCTTGGCTAGGAGGGACACTCCTCCTCCATGCTGAGGTTAAGGGGTAGAACTAGACCTCAAAATATCCTTCACTATCATTTATTTTTGTGGTATGGCCTACAGCCTACCACACTTCACTCTTCTAGCAATTTGGCACCCCTCAAACACTGCTCCAACTAATCCACAAACCTCCAACATATGCCCCTACTCCGCAGTCTCCACTATCCAACAATCCACAGTAAACACAACCCTAAAACAAGCCCAAACAACCCTCCAAAATTCCACGTTGTCACCTACATCACTGTGGCTTAGTCACAACTGTACTTCAGCCTCCAAAACAGGAACTCCATGTTCTCCTTATGCTCCTTTTTTTGCGGCTAGACCTTCCTCTTTCTCCACATAAATTTCAGAGCTTATCTAGGAGTGTATTGTACAAGATGGATGCTTTAAATGACTCCATATCACTTCATATTTATACACATATGAAGGATCAATGTCACATTTGAAGTGACACATCCATTGGCTCTCAAGTCGGCCTACTTGACAACCAATAATTACTAGTCAACTTCAAAAATTCATATCTCTCTAATGACAATTCGACCCAATTGACAACTAATAATTACTATTCAACTTCAAAAATTCATATATCTCTAACGAATCAGATTTGAACGATTCCCAATGTGTTGGAATCGCATCATCGAAAACTATCATCCTCATCCATCATATGTCGTACCTACATCTCGATTTGGTCCCAAATATCGATGGGTGAAAAAACCCCACATTTGGGTTCCAATCCCACAAGCTTCCCTTGTGGTACTTTGCTTTAGCATTACCAAACTTGCAACAACCCTTCAAGGTGGAGACAAATGTGAGTGGGTATGTTATGGGAGCAGTCTTGATGCAGGGAGGAAGGCTTGTATGCTACCATTCTGAAGTAATTCATGGGGAAGTTCTTAACTACCCTACCAATGAAAAGGATATTTAAGCATTCGTGCAAGTTGTGAAGAAGTGGAAGCACTGTTTAATGGAAAAAAATATATTAATCCACACATATCACAAGATACCACAATACATGTAGGCCCGGCGTAAGCTACAACATACTAAGAATTACAAGTGGATGGGCCTTTTTATAGCAATTTGATTTAGTGATCAAGAACAAGAATGATGGAAAAATTTATTTTTTGACATGTTTTCAAGGCCATATCCCACATCAAAGCTCACAAAATTGGGAACCTTTATGCACATGGAGCCATTCACCCATGATGTATACAGATAGGCATATTCGGTGGTTGAAGACTCCTAGGAGGTTTTTTAGTAGTTGCAGAGTTAGTGCCATGCACATGATCATGATGCCACTGTCGACTACCATCTCCAAGATGATTTACCCTAGAGATTGGATAAGTTATGTGTTCCTAAAGGTGAGAGATCACAACTAATTAGAGAGGCTCACACCTCCAAGGTTGTCGGTAAGTTTGGTGTAGGGACAATAAACAACTTACATAGGTTGTTTATTTTCCCAAGATGTAAGAACATGTAGCTAGGTTCATAAGGGGATGCCTATGTTGTAGTACCAACAAACCTAGTGATGAGCCTCAGTATTGCAACAAGAATGTTGCAGCTCTGAAGACTATCAAATTTACTTTATCAACCTGGCATTTCATACAAACTTGGAAGTAACAGTGCTATATACATAGTAGATGCATCATTCTACTCATGCCACCCTTAACTGGATCACTTGATCATTAGGGTTCCATGCCATTCTTCTACTGAACTGAAAGGAGTTTAACTACTAAAAGAATAATGTAAAGGCTAGTTCTAGTGTAGATAAAGAAAATTATTTTCAAATCAGAAAATGAAAGCTGCCAACCTGTAAATGCTATGAAATGACACAAATCTTATGCTCACTTGCAGAAAGGAAACTATGCTAACTTGCAATCAGTCATCTAGCTATCAGGGTTGCTTGAAACTAGAAGATTATCCTACCATTTCATAATTCAAACATGCATGAATTTACTATCTAATTCTCACTTGTAGAGTAAATAAAGTTCTAATTGATAAATTCAGAAATGAAAGAACTTATGCTATCTGATCTTGCAAGAGGAAAAATGAGTGAAATGACTAGTCTAGATGGTACTTTTGGTCATGGAGTCCAATTTGAGGGGTTAAACTACTCCTAAAATATGTTAGGCTGTCATTGTAGGTCAAAACAAGCTGCTACAGATGTGCTACAGGATGTTGCTACAAGATTCCCTGTACTGCTATAGCATGTCATGAATTGCTACAGGATGTTGGCTGAGAGGGTTTGGAAGGAAAAAAATGGTGAGATTAAGTGTTGAAAGGGTGTATAAGAGTTGTGGAAAGTGT
Organism: Pinus taeda; assembly: GCA_000404065.3. Taxonomy (NCBI): domain Eukaryota; kingdom Viridiplantae; phylum Streptophyta; class Pinopsida; order Pinales; family Pinaceae; genus Pinus; species Pinus taeda. The sequence continues at coordinate 6,829 of APFE030486742.1, read as the reverse complement.
GGGGAAGGTGATAAAGACCCTTGACCAAGCCTAGTACTCCAAGAAGGATGAATTTGTCTAAGATGGCTTGCTCATCGTGACCTAAAAACAAAGGTTTAGAATATGGGATGGCATGAATCAAGATAAGGTGGAGAAGACATAAATGGAGTTGGTGAAAGAAGTCCTATCATGTAGATCAAAAACCATCCAATTACACTTGTCTCCCTCTTCATTTGCAAATTATTACATGTCAATGTGGAAAAGATGAATTGAATTTGAAAAATCTTAGCTAACTACTGCTAAGAACTGGATCTATGAAATGAACTACCTTCTATGCTACATCAATATTGAGAAGCGGAAGAACAACTGTAAATATTTCCAAGAAATAATAAACAACTATCTAACTAATGTTGAAATTTGATCTATGCAATGAACAGTAAATCAAACTCTACTTTTGGGCTGTAAGAATGGGGTCCTCTAATCATGATCCCACGAGGGAGATGAGATAGAGGTCATTATCAGAATATTTTTAATGTATTTTACTCCATTGGAATACAACACTAATTTACCCCTTAAGCTAATGGAAACATGGATAACTAACAACTTAATCAATCAACTAAGCTAGAAGGAACATGAATAAAAGTCAACAATTTATCAACATGCTAGACTAAGAATATAGATACAAGAGAGTAACTTATGTTTCTAGGGTTGGGCCCTAACCCAAGATCCTCAACCCTCTGAGTCAACTCAGTGCTGGATCAAATAGAACTTCTCATTATCATTCAAAAAGTGTCAAATACATCATAAACTGATAGTCAAATGTGCTTCAGCTTAATGGACTCTTGGCTATAATAAAACTTCAAATCGTAATGAATCCGTTATCTTTCCTATTTATACAAAAATTGATCTACCAAAATAAACCTAGAAAATAGTGATACTTGGTTCCCTAACTCAAGAATAGGTGGGTACAACTCTTCCTTGACTTGCACTGGCTCGACTACCAGTGAAGTCGGCCTGCTTGGCTATCCATGACACTGAGCTGATGAGATAGAGTGGGAGATCTTCAACTAATTGGAGTTAAGGAGGGAGATCACCTCCTAGAATCTCTCTTTCTTGTCTACTGCAAGTTCCTGCACTTAAATCAACTCAAAATTGCTCCAATTCTTGCATTTAACACACATTATGCCACATTACATAGTAACACATCTTTACTCCTCACACTAAGCACAATATAACAAAATTTGTAAATAAATATGAGAAAAAAGATAATCTAATAAGCTGGAGGATGGCATTGTGACCCATATAGTATACTTATTGATAAGCCTCATCATCACCCCCCACTAAAAATATTTCTCATCCTCTGAGCAACCTAGTCATCTATTTCCATGTCCTTCATGGACATGGTGGCCTCTCTGACATCACAAGCTTTTGTAGATGGTGTCTCTTCCTAAGGATACAAGCCTACATTTTGTATATCTCTTCCCAATGCTTCATTTTTCTTCTTCCTTCCTTTCTTCCTGTAAACCAAAAAAAAAAGGTGGACTTTACTTAAGTCCAATCCAGATGATATTCAATATATGCATGACCCTCTTGTATAGAGGTGTTCTATCCAATTCATTTTTCAATCCCTTAGGAGTGTGACACTCTCTATTCTAGAGATTGTGTAGCAAGTTATTCCATCTTCTCTGAGATGCATGTTGGCTCTCTATCCCTAACATACTAAGAGTATCCTCAAAGTGATAGATGGCTTGTTCTTTGGTGTTAAGGTATCCAGGTGCTAGCTTAGCATTATTGGAAATGATGTTGTGATTTTTTATTACAACCATGGAACTTTTCTGCTCTCCCTTCATGTAGAGGGGTTCCTTTTATTCTTATACCAATACTCTTCTCACCTCCTCAACCTTTGCCTCCTCATACCTAATCCAAGATTCAAAGGCCATCAGTTGCAAGTCTCCCAACTTTACATTGGGGTCCCAAACATTCATGTCAGTTAGGGTGAGGTTGTGCAGGTAGAATTCAGCCAATTTAGCTTTGTCTTTAACGCCACTCTTCTCACACAACTAAATGAAATTCTCGTAGTCCTAGAATGACATGGACACATGTTCTACTAATGTATTGGAACTGAATCCATTAGTATTTTAGGAAAAGTGCATAGTATTTGGATGGCAATCTGAATTGAAGTGCCTCCATGGAGAGGCTTGCCATTGTGGCAAATTGGGTCTCCTTCTCTTGTAATTTCTTCCTCAACCATTTGTTTTCTTCATGCAGTCGTGTTCTCATTGTGTACTCTCTATTCCGTAACTCACTCAACTCCTTTCCCATTTGTAGGAGATTTTCTTCCATAAGGCCCACATCTTCCATGTTCTTAGCTTTGGAGATCTACATCCATCTATGTGTTTGTCCTCTCTCTGCTTCAAGTTCAAAGAAGAAAGGGACTACAAATTTATGTAGGATCATTCTGCCTCCTTCAATGAAATTGTAATAGGAGCTCAAATTGGGTTGTGGACTAGGCTCCTGCAGTTCTGGAAAATCTCTCTCAAATGTCCTTGGAGAAGCTTCCCCCTCCTATAACTATTGTCACGCGGAATCAGTCGATCTTGCGAACAAGATAGACCTTCCTAGAATCTAATGAAGACCTAATGAAAAACAAATCAACCAAACACTATCTTTCTCTAAATGTGCTTTATAAGTAATGGGAAACAAGTTTGTTTAAGGGCCTACCTCATCTCCAACGCAAGTTCAGAGATGCCTTCGCTTCTTTGATCCAAGTAAGTTCCTTCGTCACAAACCTGCAAGCACAAACAAGGCAAACAATTAAATAGCACCTGAATATCCAATATTATAAAACATATTTAACATGAAAGTCAAGGAGTCCATGAAAAAAATAGCATAAGATACTTGTTGAGAAAAGTGAGCTTGATTGTATTAATTCAAAAGAAAAGAACCTTACAACCTTTGCCTTGACGCTGTACAAGCTCCTTCCAGGGTCCAACAAGAAGTTTCCTCTACTTTGACAAGCTTCACTCACTCCCTAATGGGGCCAAAAAGGTATGTGATCTCTCCTCTTAAGCTCAAATAGGAAGTCTTGATTTCACTAGCATTTACCCTCAAAGTTTAGCTTCTAACCTCCCTGGCCACTGACCCAATGCCTCAATTTATAGTGCAATGGAGATCAGTTACCAGCTCCTCCTTCAAAGGGATAGAGTCCTCCTTCAAAGGGATAGCTCCTCTCAACAAGGGATTAGTTCCTCCTTGTATGGGATGCATGAACCACTTGGAGCGAACAATCAACGTAACAAATCCTTCTAGA
>APFE030486739.1:95114-116203 GCA_000404065.3 Pinus taeda | reverse complement strand
AGATGCACTCTCAAGAAAGGATGAGGATGTGGAAGCATTGTTGTGCACCATTTCTATTATCCAACTAGATTGGATAAACAAAGCAAGGGATGAATCGAAAAATGACGAAGAAGTGTGGGCACTCATTCAAAAGATACAACAAGATCCCATTACATTTAATACATTCAGCTAGAAAAATGATTTTTTATGGTACAAAGATCACTTATACCTATGTAATAATTCCCCACTCAAACAAAAGGTTCCTATGGAATTGCACACTTCTCCCTTAGGAGGGCACTCGGAAATTTTTAAAACTTACCACATGATTAAGAAGGAATTTTTTTTGCGATGGCCTTAAATCAGATATTCAAAATTTTGTGGTAGAATGTTTGGTTTACCAAAAAAATAAATTTTAAACAATTAAGACCCTAGGTCTATTACAACCTTTATCCATTCCAAGCCAACATTGTGAGGAGGTTTCAATTGATTTTATCATAGGTTTACCTAAGTCTGAAGGAAAGAGTGTCATCATGGTGGTAGTTGACAAACTTACCAAGTATGCACACTTTTGTGCATTATCGCATCCATTTAAAGTCAGTACAGTTTCTACTCCATTTATGGAAACAATTCGAAAGCTACATGGAAACCCAAAGATTATTGTAAGCGACAGAGATCCCATTTTCACGGGAAATTTTTGGATAGAGTTATTTTCTTGCCTTGATACTCAGTTAGCTCATAGCTCATCTTATCATCCTCAATCTGATGGGAAACCTGAGATAGTAAACAAATGTTTGGAAGGATATCTTCTTTGCTTTATATCTGATAAAAAAACACAATGGGTCAAATGTTTTCCTCTGGCTAAATGGTGGTATAACACTTCCTTCCATGCTGCAACAAAAATGGCCCCATTTCTGGCACTTTATGGATATCATCCACCATCCATCACATCATATTTAAGAGAAAATTCTAAGGTTCAAGTATTGGAACATCACATCGAGCATCAACAACAAGTTCTCCAACTCTTAAAGGATAACCTCATGATGGCGTAGAATAGAATGAAACAATAGGCAGATCAACATCGCATCGAAAGAAGATTTGATGTAGGCGACTGGGTATTCCTACAGATACAACCATATAAAAAAATGTCCCTCAAGCAAGCTAAGAAGGATAATAAATTACAACCAAAGTATTATGATCCATACAAGGTGTTGCAAAAGATTGGTACTATGGCATACAAATTGGAATTAGTTGTGATTTCTTGTGAGACATAATAACATACTTTATTGTAATTATTATTAGTAACATGGTAAGCAAAGTATGAAGATCTTGGTGAATAGTACAATGTCATTTTTTTCCAACTCCAATCTTATGTGACTCTTACTATTGGTTGTGGCCTCTTTTCATCTACCTATTCCCAAAAGAAATTCATGTTCATTTCATTCTACTCTTTTGCAGGAGATTCATTGTGTGACATGTTCAAAGATGTTTTAAAGCGTTTTTCCATTTAGAATCAAGCATTTGTAAAACTACAAGGGTCTATACAAACCCAACAAGTAATGATGATGGCGATATGAAAAATAACAGAATATTATAAAACTACGATACCATTGTTGTTGGTAGTGATTGGTGAAAATTGGATATGTTATAAAGAGAATGGCAGACTCTTAGACATAAGAAAAAACACATAGTGACCACATGTACCAACACTTCGATGTTATGAACCCACTTCACCGCGTATATTTTAAAGGTAAGTTGAAAGTAATTGTTATGAGTAACATAAGAAAGATATGAATGACTGAGTTGGTTTCAAGGGTTAAGTGTTCTCAATTACAATTAAAAAGTGTTAACATAAAGTTTTTGAGGTGGTTGGGTTAGATATTATTATTGTTTTTTGTTTTTGTGTATGTCTTTTACTGGTCTTAAAGTAGAAGGATTATTTGGAAACTAAAAAATTGAATGTTTAATTTATCTTACAATAAGCAATGATTAAAGTATAAGGATGGACTTGGAAACTATAAAAATGAATGTTTATGTTTTCTCATAATTGTTGATTAGTTTTTGCTTGAATTCATTTTTTTTTTTCCATTGTGTTTGTAAAATGAAATATGACATAAAATAGTAACAAAACAATACCAACAAACAATTAAAAATGTTATGATGAATTTGGAAAATATATGGTTAGATAATTTTGAGCTTAGGCTAGGGATTTGGTCAACCACCATGAAGTTTTATGACCACCAAATTTTAAACATTTGACTTGGGAAATGACCATGAGGTTCTATGAGCACCAAATTTCAAACATTATTTGAGGTTAAAGTTGAACTTCAACCACCCTTGTGACATAGACCCCAACTATTGTAATTCCAAATAAGTAACATACACAATTATTAGATATTTTTTTGAAACTGTTTTATCAACAAGTACAAGATCATGCAAAGTTACTAGTCTATCATAAATCAGCTACCCAAATCTTATTAAATTTAGTTATTCAATCCAGAGAATTGAGAATTGGAAAGTGCATGAGTTTCATTAGTCATTTTCCTAATTCTATATTATATCACTTCAATAGTCCAATCATGTTGTTGAAATAGGCCCATCTAATTCTGAATCATGTTGTATATCATATAGCTCTCTTTTTGTGGATCTATACAAATGTGTTGAAGCACTTTTTCCTTTGATGATGAAGGGAGTTACCTTATCCTTGAGACACCATAGGTGTTTTTCATTATGGTTGTGCTCAACATCTAATTAAGCCTACAAAATAAGGACTACTAGCTACCTCTAAGAAGAACACAAGGTATCCAACTGTGCAACTGATGGATAATCAAACACAAAAGTTTCAAACTTTGAGTCCACATTATTAAACTCAAGCCAAAGGCTCTCTAGATGAAATTCCATTATCTCTATTTTTTCTTCCACATGCTACCTTCCTTGCATTTCCATGTCTCTATCTAAAGTCACCTAGCTAACTATAAGTTTCATTGTCGATGAGCCTATTTAAGCTCCTCATGACTCTACTCAATGCAAACAACTACATGTATGGCTTCCTCTATGGTTAAGAGAGTCATTCATATCAAATATAGTGTAGACCAATTATATACATTGGTTGCTTGTCCCAATGGCCTAAGTTCAGGAACCCCAAGTGGACACCAATTAAATTCTAACCCACTAGCAATAGACCATTCAAACCATGATGGTATATTCTCTTCTAAATTTGAGTCATTTTTAAGCATATGAGGTCCTATAGAGTTCTCTTTGCATGGATCAATAAATTAAAGTGTACATTTGTGTCTCTTACAAAATGGTCACCATAGCTATGTTAAGTAGGTTCTTGTGACCATCTACTCAATATTTTTCATATTTGATAACTAGCCTAGAGTTGAGGGAAACATAGCAATGTTAGTAGCAGGCATGGTATTTCATGTAGTATAGACTACTCTTTTGCTTCTTATCCAACCTCCTCCATTACTATTTCGTCATCTGACTATGATACATTTGTGATAATGTCATTCAACATAGTTGTTGAAAGTTTAGTTCCTTGTCATCATCCAAACCAACCATAATGCCCTTGTATTGAAACCTTTAATACATGTGGGTGCAGTCTTCTATAGTATCCTACTACAATACATTTGAGATAATTCCATTCAACCTAGGGGGTAGTGGTTTAGTTCCTTATTGTCACCCAAACTAACCAGTATGCCCTTGTATTGAAACATTTCATACATATGGGTGTAGTCCCCTATCAGTCTCCCTCTATGATGTCTTCCTCACTAAATAGTTATGCATGTTCTTGGGGATAAGGAGTATTTGTAGTGTCCCATACTTAATTCTCATCTAGGACACCTAAAATTCTAGCAATGGGATCTAGAGTGTCACCCTCTTTATGAACCAATATATACTAGGGATATTCTTCTCTTCATACTATTGGAAGGCTTTCAGTGTCTTCCTTATAAGTCGCATTCATTTATTCACTATAAAATTCTCTAAATCTATGTACAAGGCTTCACCACAACTACTTGTCATCAAGTAAAATGCCGAATGGTAGAACCCATATAAGCAATGGATATTAGCGGCTTAGGAATAATAGAAGGTACCATGGGACTAAGTGGTTGCACAATTCTTCTATGGCTATTTATTTATAGGAATGTCTAAAAAAAATTGAAGCATTTCTTTAAATATTAGCTAGAGAAAGTGGTACCAATTGTGATTCAACTACCCAATATTGGAGGGAGGACAATTTCTGCAACTTCACACAACTCTAAAGTATGACTGGTAGAAGGTTTTGTTATAGCCTAGGGGTCTAAATTATAACTAAACTCTACCCATTTTGTTTTTCTTTGTGCCTCTTCCTTAGGAATTGTTTTTTTTCCTTTTTTCCCCACGAGATTTGTCAATTCCTTAAGTAAAATATAAATTCTATAGATGTTTAACTTAGAGCTACAAACATTTTGTCAAGAGAAAAATTCCTCCTCCAATTCGTGATCCTTGAGGTAGAAAGGTAAGGGAGAAACCTTGACCTTCTCTATGTATGTTACCTAGAGCCACACATGTTATCTTTGTCTATGGAAAACAAAATGTTGCATCCATGAACATCCAAAAGGCACTAGGGAAAACAAACAATGGCATTTTTGGCAACTATTATGTCGTCATGTCAACTAGAAAAAAGTGATATAATTAAAGGAAAAATTCTAAGAATCCTTGGGAAGTCACTAGGGTTCATATTGTATCATATCAGTGGACCATCCATGGAAAATTCACCCTACCTACTGTACGGAGGTTTCCATTTGGAAATGGAAAAGAGATAATGGTAGGTATCTATAAATATATAAAATAAACATCTATGGCATGGGAATATGTGTAAGTAACCATCCACTAATTCATTAGAAAGGGAATCAATTTGATTATACAACTTGAATATAGAACTCTCAATTGAATGGAGTGTTTAGATAACACTTTCCTTTGATAGACTTTGACATTAAGAAGCAAGCATTATATGACAAGCAAATTGAATCATTTCATCCTCAATCAAAACAAAATGATTACTTAAGGACCTATATACTTGGTCCCATGCTTTTTCTCTTGTAGGAGATTCACTATGTCTGTCATGTTCATAGATATATTTGAATCAATTTGGCATCTAAAATACAATGTCTACATGTGTATAAAAAAAGCAAGCAAGTAATGATGATGGCAAAATGAAAAAAAAAAATTGAATAGAATATTAACCAATTATGATACCATTTTTGCTGGTAACAGTTGGCGAAAATTGGATATGTTATAAACAAAATGGTATCTTCTTATGCATAAGAAAAAGACAAAACATTGGTTAACCTCTTATGATATAAACAAAATGGTAACCCATTTCACCATGTATTTTTTAAAGGTAAGTTAAAAATAATTGTTTTGAGTAACATGAGAAAGATATGAGTTACCCCAATGTTTTAGTTCGAATGGTTAATTACTCTAAATTACAAGTAAGAGGTGAGAAGATCAAGTCTTTGACCTATTTTTCTTTGGGGATATTATTACACCTTAGTTGATGTCCCTGTTTTGTGGCAATAAAATGATTTTCAGTGCATTGATGTCTCTTTTTCTTATGTATTCCCTTCACTAGTGCTAAATCACAAGCTTGAAATTCATGGGAATATCTACTTTGTAGTCTAATTTCCCCAAAATTATTGAAGCTCCAAAAATAAATGCATACATAGATACGTATCCATGCATGTATGCATCTATGTATGTATGTATGTATGTATGTATGTATGTATGTATGTATTTGTGTGTATGTGTATCTATGTATATGCATATCTATATGTATATGTGTCTACACACACATATAAATTTAAAATGACAGCGTAAAATAGAAAGAAATAAACACCAATAAACATACATACATATATATATATATGATGGGCTTGGAAATGACAAGGATAGACTATGATCTTGAGCTATAGATTTGGCCAATGACTTTGAGGATTTAATGAGGTTTGTTGAACCTTTCTCTTATGTTCATGTTGAAGTTAGACAAGCCTTGTGGCATAGGCCCCCAACTATTTTAATTCCAAATAAGTAGCCTACACAACTAGGAGAAATTATCATGAAACAACCATCTCAACAACATCAACATCATAGAAAGTCACTAGTTAACCATTAATTACCTAGATATTAATGAACTTATCTACTCAATCTCCCTAGCTCTATGTTATAGCTTTTCAATAGGCAACTCATGTTGTTGAAATTAGCCGCTATAGTTCTAAATAGTGTTGTATATATTCTACCTCTCTTTTATGGCCCTTTACAACTATGCTAAAGCACTTTTTCATTTGACTATGAGGGGCGTTACCTTATCCATGAGCCCCCTTAGGTGTTGGTCACTATCGTTGTGCTCAAATTATAATTCAACCTATAACATAAGACCTACTAGTGCAGCTACTTCCAAGAAAAACACATGGTATCCAATAGCTCAATCAATGGATAACTGCACACAAAATATTCAAAATTGTGTCCACTTTCCTTAACTCCGGAAAAGGGTTCTCTAGATGAACTTGCATTATCTCTAACTTTTTCTCCACATGATACCATATTGAAGCTCCTTATGACTCTACTCAATGAAAAAAAAACTTTGTAAGGCCTCCTCTATGGTCAATATAGTCACTCAGAAAATATAGAATGGACCAATTCTACACATTGGTTTCTTGCTCCAGTGAACTAAGTTGAGGAACCCCAAGTGGGAAACAATTAAACAGTAACCCACTAGCAATAAACTATTCAAACCATGATGGCATATTTTCTTCTAAACTTCAATTACCTTGCAACCATATGAAGGTCTAAAAGAATCTACCCTATGTGGAGTTAATAAACAAGTGTAACATTTGTATGCTCCTAGAAAACTCTCAAGATACCTTGATACTAAGTAGGTTTGTGTGACCAACTATTCAATATGTGTCATAGTTGATAATTTGTCTAGAGGGGAGATCTACATAACTATTGTGGTAGAAAACATAGTCTCTTATGGAGTAGAGACTACTCTTTCTCTTCTTCTCCAACCTCTCCCATCAATATTCCATCTTCCTATTATGGTACATTTGTGAGAACATTAGTCCACTTAGGGAGTGACAGTCTAGATCCTTATCATCACCAAAATGAACTATCATTCACTCATATTAAACCCTCTTTTACATGTGGATACACTCTCCTATAAGTCTCCCCATATGGTGTTTTCCTCATCATATAGTTATGCATGTTCTTGAGAACATAGAGCATTTTTAGTGTCCTATACCTCATGGTCAACAAGGAAACCTAAAATTCTAGCAAGGGAATCTAGATTGGCATCCTAAATATGATCCAATGTATAGTAGGGATCTTCTCCTCTTCAAACTCTTGGAATGATTTTACTATATCCTTTATAGATGCCATCCCTTTGTTCACTACAAAAATATTTTAATTCTATGTACAAGTACACAACCACAACTACTTTTTATTGAGTAAAATGTTGAATGGTATAACGGATAGGAGTGATGGATATTAATGGCTTAGCTAGATTGGAAGGAACCATGGCACTAAGTGTTTGAAAAATATTTAGTTTCTTCTATGAGTTATCACTTTGTAGGAAGATCTAGAAAGCTCCTAGTTTTAAATCTCATCTGGAGAAAGTAACATCATCTCAAATTCAACTACCCAATACTAGAGGCAGGACACTTTTTGCAATTTCATGAAACTCTAAAATATGACTAGTAGAACCTTCTGCTATATCCTCAATTTATGAAATACAACTAGGCTCTAACTTTGGTTTTATTTATGCCTCTTCCTTAGCAGTTATTTTTTTCTCCTTTGCTTTACCCTTGTGATCTACGAATGCCTTTGGTAAAATATAAATTGTAGATATGTTCAATGCACACCTACAAACATCTAGCCTAGGGAAATTTTTCTTTCCCAATGCATGATCCCTGAGGTAGAAAGGTAAGGGAGAAACCTTGAACTTATCTATGTATGTTTCTTGGAGCTACACATGTTATCTTCGTTTATGCCAAAAAAATGCCACCTTCATGAACATCTAAATGGATTTTGTGAACTCATATGGCAACATTTATGGCAACTATCATCCTATCATACCAACAACCAAAAATTATATCATTGAAGGATGCATTATATCAGTGAAATTTGTTGTACAATATAAATTTGAATATGATATGTATGTTAAAAAGTGCATATCACAAATATAAATTCAAATGAAATGGGAAAATCCTTAAAATGAAAATTTTCTCCTATTCATTATCCAAACTTGTATTTCATATATTTTGAAGAAGATATTTCTCCCAAAGATTTAAAATACCAACATTAAGCTACTATGAATAGTATTCTCCAAATAAATTTTAGTTTCCAAATAAATCAGCTATATAACTAATTTTTGGTCAAATCGTGATTTTAGTGAGTTTTTGAATGTGTAAATAAATTCAGCAAACACGGAGATTATCAACTCTTTACAACTTAAACTTGTGATTTCCACAAATCCTTGCTAAATTTTAGATAAATTTTATTGAAAAACATTCCAAAAAATATTAAAATATAAAACCTTGAGACAATTTAAAATATTTATTATACTAATAATCTTATTGATATTTTAACTTTAAAAAACTATAATAACCCTAAATATTTTATAAATAAAATATTAAAAAAAATTAATATATCTCTTATTTCTCCAATCTAAATAAAGATTTATATTTTAATAAAAATGATCATATATGTTTTAAAACTAAAAACAAAACTTCACACTTTCTAAGTATAAATCAATCAACATGCACTATTAATTATAAATCATTTGAATATGCCTGCAATTTAAATATTATCTTGGAAGAATTATGAGTTACTCTATCCTTAAAAAAAAAAATTCAAATACTTAATCAAAAGAGCCGGAAATTTAAAGAATACAATGTCAGCAGACTTACTCATTTTGGTGTGTATCACTTTTTGAGAAGTTGACAACTTTAATGGCGAGATGGCATCGTTTTGAATAATAACTTCCAAAAACGATGCTCATGATTTTGTTATTTTTTCTTACACTACCCGTGACAATCTGATGTATTACTTCCATTCCAAGGAAACAATACACAACAGAGAAAAGCGCTGAGAACTTATTACAGACATTATCCATCCAAAGAAAAACACCAAAATGGAACTTAAACATAAATGTATTTTGTGATGTGCGCCCTCAATTATCAACCTGTGTGCAGTGATGGTATATTCTTTTATTAACTCTAATACTCCATGTTTTTATAATTTGTTGTGATTTCCCGTGTTACTTTTTCTTTTTTTTAATGGGAAAGGCTTTATTGTTTTGTTACATGAATTGTTTTTAAGAGTTGGGAAACTTGTTTCAATGGTTTTTGTACTGTCAGGAGTTTCATAACTGTATGGGAGCTTTCTTTTTTCAGCGGAGCTGTAATGGGAGCGAGCTTTGAAGACTGTTTTTTTGGAGTTTCAAGGTTCCTTCTGGTTGTGGGAATACAAAGTAGAGTTCTTCTTTCTGTGGTGTTGTGGGAATACAAAGCCTGTAGAGAAATATGCTGAACTGCCCACAAAACAAGGGCCTGTGGTGTTGTGGGAATACAAATCCTGTAGAGAAATATGCTAAACTGCCCACAAAACAAGGGCTTATGTTGAAACCTTCCGAGGAAGAAAGGCCAAAGACATCCTTAACACCAATATCCTTAATTGAGAAACTCAAGCAATCTCTTGATGGGTTAAGGAAGGAAGGGCTATATCTGGGATGTCATGCTGATGAGTACTTCTTTTGTTGTTTATGTATATATATCGCAGAAGATTGTATGTGCATATTATATGTGGCAGTCAATGCTTAAACATTGGAGTTACTTTACTTTTTCTCTTAAGAACAACTAGAGAAACATATGTAAAACTGTTCTTTTGTATTTTTAAGCCAAATTCATGTGTCAGAGAACTGATAATAAACTTGACATTTTAATATTTTATATATATAAAAGGGAGAGACTCGAAAAAAGAGACACCCAAAGAATATATTTATACATAAAGAGAGATTATATATTTATTATTTATATATTTAATTTGATTTTAATATTTTGATTCAATATTGATTTTGATTATCATATAATTATATAATTTAAAAACTTAATTATTATTTTTATATTATATTTTATTATATAATATTTTCAGTTTCCCTTAAATTTTAGGAAATTTTTTAGAGAAACTTCTAGCCATTCCCGGTATCCAAGTTCCCAACATTCTTACCTTCCAGAAACTCATATAACATAGCTTTATTGTCATTATTAATTGAACTCAAAAACTCATTAATTGAAATAAAAAAAATTGTTCTAATATACTGTGCAAGTGTGTCCAATTTTATTTATGTCCAGCCAAATAAAATAAAAAATTAAATTCCTCTGGACTCCTATTAAATATTTCCATATTAAATATAACACAATGAGCAGAATATGAAGATGTTGGTGAACAGTACAATGCCATCTTTTTACAACTCCAATCTTGCGTGACTCTTACCAACTACATATTCCCAAAAGAAATTCACGTTCATTTTATTCCATTCTCTCGCAGGAGAATCCTTTTGCCATTTTATTCCATTCTCTCGCAGGAGAATCCTTTTGAGAAGAATATTAAGAAACGACGATACCATTGTCGTTGGCAGCAGTTGGTGAAATTTGGATATGTTATAAACAGAAAGGGAAAAAGACAAAGCACACAGTAACAAAATTTCCATGTGATGAACCCACTTCACTGTACGTCTTTCAAAGACAAGTTAAAAATAATTGATTTAATAACAAAAAAAGATATAAACTATTTTCAGAATTTAGGATATTTTGGGAATATGTAATTAGTAATCAGGATAGAGATGCTTATGGATTATTTTAGTTATTTTCGATAAGTGTTATTAATTAGAAATAAGTAGTGATGAAATTAAGTTTTTGAGTTCGTTTATATAAATCACATGTATATATTTGATTTTTAATAATTAAAGGTATTTGGTGTTAAAAGTTGATTATTTGTGATTATTAATAATGATGTAATTAATAATTTTTATATACCAAGTTTCTTTTTGTATAAATCACATAGAAATTTTAAAAGTAATTTGAGTGGTTCGAAAAGTATTGACTTTACTTTTATGTGATTTATCTTAAATAAAAAGACTTGGTATATTATCATAGATCACACATTTAGGGAAAACAACAACCATATTATATATATTTATATAAAATGTATAATAATATGGTTGATTAATTATATTATATTGATATTGAATAATAAAATAATATATATTATATGATATATAATAATAATATTATTTTACTTTTAATATTATATATAACATATAATAGTATATTTCAATCTATAATATAATTAAACTTATAATATATAAAAGCATAGGGTTATTATTAACAATTTAAAGACAGGCCATTAAACTTATAATAATATAAAAGCATAGGGTTATTATTAACAATTTTAAAGACAGACCATTATTTATTAATAATACTATGTGATTTTCAATAAATATATATATATATATATATATATATTATATATATATAATTATCAAAAATTTTAGATAGAAAATATGTAAATTATTTTAATTGAAGCTAATTGCATATCATTAGAATGAATATATATTTCATTCCATCGCCATCATATTATTACATAATAATTTTAATTAATTAATTAATTAACGTTATAAATTAGTTGAACTTAAATAATTAATTTTATTAAAAAGCTTAATAATTATTATAATGGTAATAATGTGATTTTTTTTGTTGCTTACTATACATTTTTAAATGTATAAATCGATTTAGCACCCTAAAATCCCCATGGGGAGCTAGAATTTAAACAACTTAAACACAATTTTTAAAAACTCTTTACTAGATTTTGGTTAAATTAGCTATAAAAATATCATGAAAAAGGTCATTTCTTCAAATTAGACTACACCATATGCAATATGCATATATAAATATGTATACACAACCAATTTTTTCATCAAATGCATATATGTCATTACTATGACAACTTCAATGTAAAATTATACAACCATAAATTCAATGCAATTATTAAATCATAAAAATGCATCCCCTTTCCCTATCAAAACATACAAATATGCTCCCTTTGCATATTTGCATTCATAATATAAACCCTAATATTATAAACCATATATATTAAACCTTACACATTAAAAACCCAATATTAAATCCCAATATTAAAAGCCCTATTATTATAAATCCAATATTATAAACCCTACTATTATAAACCATGTTTTAAATAAAAATAATGTGAGGTACAATCCCCTATTCACTGTATATCTACTACATGTTTTACTTGTTTATAGCTTTTATGAATTCACTGTTGCAAATGGGTTTTGGGTGTTACATTAATGGTAACATGGGGAGCTATGAAACTATGTTTAGATTAGGAATCACCCTCTTCAGGTTTCATGGTGGATGTTCAACTCTCACCTTCCATCTCTATTCAATTCTCCTGTTCACTCCAAGCCCTCCTTGGTTAAGCGTTCTTAGCAACATCTTGACCCAAGGAGGAGGGTTCCTAGGCCCCTCGCCCCTCTTGAATAAATCTACCTCGTCTGTCAACTCCAACCCCTACCAATCAACAAAATTACATTCTTCTACCAACCCAGACCCTAATAACACCAAAGTTTTTGGTGTCATCCAGTCTAGCGTAACAGACTTTAATGGTCAATAACATATCACATCTTCTATACAAAGGAACACTGGCACATGCATAATGAAACTAGAATAGATTTTGCTTGTCCATCTCCCCCAAGCAATATTGAATGACAATATCTAATTCATCGAAAATCATGCCTTGATTTGCAAGTTCATTGGAATTTAGCCAATTGAAAAAACCCTTCTTCACTACATTGCACAGCACTGGAAACCCAAATCTCACTACAAGGTCAAACTTGGTTCCAAGGGTTTCTTCAATGTGATATTCTCTCATCAGGAAGATCAAAAAGTGGTGATGAATGGAGATCCATATTTTTTCAACTCGGCAAGTTTGTATATGCACCATTGGATAACATTCTTTGATCTAGATAAGGAGTATTTCTCTTGGGATCCTTTCTGGATATGCATGTATTCCCTCCCTTATGAATACTAGGACGTGAAAACTATACAAGACATAGGTCACATGTTGGGACAATTTCATTGATTGTGAGAGAAAATAAAGCATGGCTTCTACACATCCTACACTTGAATCTGCATCTACATGAACATTTCAAGCTCCCTTCCTAAAGCAATATACATTGAATTCGAGGATATGGACTGGTTCCAGACTCGACTATGAACATGTTCCTTCATTGCAGGAAATGCCACAAGCAGAGGCACCTCTATCGGGATTTTCCCCTCAATGAACCTAAGCAAGACCCTAAATATTCTAGAGTCATGAAAGGAGATGGATTCACTAATATCCCCTAAAAAAGTGCCACAACAAAAATTCTAGCACCCTTGCAATGCCCAAATTCTAGGCGACCAACATTAGTTTTGAAGTGTTGAGAGACCTTCCAAGGAAATCAACCAACCAAGAGCAAGAGCCTATTTTGGAAGGTCATTTTGAATGTTCCTGCAAATAGTCCATTGAAGAATGTGGGAAAGGAAAATTTGAATCCATCCTAGATGATCATCCAGTGCATCTACATGCACACTAAGAGGAGGATGTGCCCATGACAGAGGATGAGTATTTTACTAACGTTGAATGGATACATCTTATGGCCCTTGAAGTTGCATGCATTGTAATGAATTGAATACCATTCACCCCAAGAAGATCAACCTTTCTTCAAAAATCTAAAGCATTGCAATAGTTAAGTATCCAAACCATCACCACCAAGGATGGGAAGAAAGTGGCAAAAACATCAAGAAAAGAGGTAGAAAGAATGTTCTTCAACACATTTATATCCTAGGAAGAAATCTAGTAGACTTTAGTAGTATAAGAAGATATTCAAGATATACACCTCCCAAAGCATTTTTTCATCATGAAGGCAACTTCTTGAAACATAATGGCCTTAAACTACCCCTCAAATCAATGCATTCTTTATTGAAATATCTAATAAGA
The DNA here is from genome assembly GCA_000404065.3 of Pinus taeda. Taxonomy (NCBI): domain Eukaryota; kingdom Viridiplantae; phylum Streptophyta; class Pinopsida; order Pinales; family Pinaceae; genus Pinus; species Pinus taeda. Next base: position 102,127 of record APFE030486739.1, on the reverse strand, counting down.
TCTCCTAAAAAATATGATTATTCAAAACAACCAATTTATCTTGTTTATATTTTGAATCTATTATTGGCCTTGTGGTGTTGGTATTGATATCAACCTAGGATGTCTAACTAAGGATTCAACAGTGGATTCAAATGTGTTAGCATTGATGTAAATAACCTTTGAGGAGTTATCGTGATGATCAAAATCTTGATGACATGTATCTAAAGTGTTTCTAATGTTTTCACAAGCTCTATATGTTTTGGAGATGCTTGTAGAAGAAGATTGACAAGTGTTGGAAGTGTTGGAGCAGTTTGGAAAAGGTCTGGGAAGAGAATCAAAGTGATGCAACTAAATAAGCATAAAACCTTCATTATAATGCACCTAAGAGGACCTTTTACCTATGTTATAATGCATTTCCTGAATGTAGAAGGTGTCACCACCTATAAGTGGGTTTCCCAAATTATGTGTATTAGAGCCTAGATTTACCTCAGGCTGAAAAGGTAAGCTTCTAGGTCCACATCAAACCACGCTCAGCCTCATAGCTAGCCCTACAAGGACAAGACAGGGCTCTCTTCGGGTCAACTCAATGAATGATGATCTATGGGGCTTGAGATGACTGAAATATCTTTTGATTTTAGGCTAGGTATATGTGTGCAAGAGGTTTCTTCAATGAATTGATGAGTTGCTGGCTCAGTTGAGAAGGCAGGTTTTGGGTGCGGGGAATGAGGGACAGTCTTGCAGGGATCTCGATCGGGCAAGGTAGGCAATCGTTTTGGCACTTAAAATTGAATGAGGTGGAGGGAAAAGACAGGTGAGGTGTTGAAGAGGGTAAGGGAAATCATGAATCCTCCCCAAACAGCTGAAAACATCAAACAACTAAAGCAAACTTCAAGTAGAGCATTGTATTTTCAATGTATTCTACTTACACTCTTGTTTGTTTAGTTCAGAAGACATAAGATAGATAATGGCATACATAAACAAAATCAAAATAACAAAGAGAAGCACTGTACTAAGACAAATTTCCACATGAATCCCAAAGAGTGCTACAAACCCTGGTCTCAATTCCTTAGCCAAAATGAAAATATGAATGTACAATGAAGCTCAAGGCTTTCTCAAGAGTCCAACCCTGAAAATGACTCAGAAAATACATGATATAGACCATCCTAACCCATTCCCATGCCTCTAGGGGTCGAACTCATCATTCTAGGAGTTTTTTCAACCAATTCTAAACAAGGAACTGAAATCTAAGCAATCAAACAACTTGCCTCTATATGGAAGAAAACTGATTCATTCATTTGATTTTTACTTTTTAGTGAATGAATCCTCTAGAACAAGTAAATATGTGCCAAAATTACATCATGGTTATGAAATTACATCATGATAGATCAAGAGTTACATGTAAAAGTGAAACTAGTCAAAACTGGGCAAATTTCTAAGCTGAAGAGTGAAAATGAGGCCAAATTTTTCTATGCATCGCGCCCAAAATCTCTATGCATAGCACAATTGTGGAGCTTATTTTGAGGCCCTTCCAGAAGTCCAAATTGATCTCAGGATAGCTCAATGGAAATCCCTGCCTGTCTACTTTCCAACCCAAGTGGAATTTCGAGATTTGGATGTCATTTTCCCCTCCAAAAATTCAATCTCCTAAGACTGCTTCCTATGGGTGCAAAAGGTGGCAGAGAGGCCATTTTTAGGGTGTTTTTGACCCTTTAGGCAACCCAGAACTTGATGAAATCCTTAGGTAATCCATGAGCATGCATAACTTTTGATGAAAAATCCAAAAATGAAAAAGTTTTACTCTTGCAAAGCTACCAATTATAAGCGTGTGCTAAGTGTTGCTACGCGTTGGGCGGAAAAACCTGTTTTGAAGCCAAAAAATTCAAAATTAACAAAATTTTATCCAAACTTGTTGAAATTTGAACTAAAGGTTCATCATTAAGTATCATACTTAGCCAAAGAAGCTTCGACCAAGATTTGGAGCCTACCATTCCTTTTGCGTCATTTGAGTTCCCTCCTTAGTCTTGCTTTTAGGATTTTGATCCTCGCTTTGCAAACATGAGTTCGTGCCCAATAATGGTTTTTCATGTGCCTGAGCATGTTCTTTTCCTTGTTTGCCTTCACCAACAGCTTCTCTAAGTGGATTTTGACTCTCTCGAGCCAAGATTTCCTATCGGCGTTGATCTCTTGCTCAATCAAAGTGAACTCCACCCTCCATCTTTGGGGCAGCTTTGGTGATTTTTCTTTATATTTTTTCCACCTCTATGAGGCCTCCTAGATGCATGTACTTCTGTTGGCGAATCACTATGGGTCTCCTCCTCATACTCATATGAAGAATCAGATGTCATGTCTGCTGGTGGACAAATTGTCTTGGAGAAATAGGTATTGATATGTCAAACTGTATTGTACTGCCTTTGATGATGTATTTGACTTTTTTCACCAAGGGAAAACAATGAAATGAGGGACCATAAGGGGAGGGAAAAATAGTGGAGAATTAAGGGAATTTTGGGATAGATTTTAATTAGGGAAATGTGGGATGTTTTGGGATTATAGGATTAGGGTTTGGGGATTTACAATTGAGATTTTGGAAAAGGGAATTTCGGATAGGGGATTAGTGAATTTAGGGGGTGGGGAAACTAAGGGAATAATGAAATCAAGGGACAAATGGAATGAGGGAGTGAACTTGGTGACAAAACAATGAATTGAAACCCTAGTAGCAAGTTTCTTTGAGGTGATTCGAAAGGTAGGATTTGATTGTTTTAAACAAGCACCATGAAACATACACCATCAAACCATCATCGAACTTGGATACAAAACAGTTTTGAAAGGTCTACCTACTTGTATCAAGATCAATCCATGCAATTTCGGGCGATTGGAGCGAGTTTGGCAATTTTCAAGGCTTCTCAGTTGTATGCGCCGCACAGCACGCCCAATGCACTGCGCCTCACCAATGCAATGTGCCCTTTTTATTTTACACTGGAAATCGGAGCCCAATGTGCTACGCCAGTTATGTGCGCCGTGCCACCTCCCCAGTGCGTAGCGCTTTTTCCAAAAGACTTTTGGAGGCCTTCCCGATGTCCAAATCGAGCATGGGATAGCTCATTGGAAAGGCCTTTGAATCTACTTTCCAACAAAACTAAAATTTTACAATTTGGATTTTATTTTATGTGTCAGAATTCAAATCTCCCAAGACTGGTCAAAATGTGCCAAATGAGGCTACCTCAAGCCAGAGGGCTGTTGGAGTCAACTTGTGAAGGTGTTCCTCAACTCCAAATTGAGCACATGATAGCTCATGGGAAAGCTATTTGTGTCTAGTTATCATTCGAATCATTATGTAAGTTATTTGGCCAACCAAGCTGGGAGAAAACTTGATTTTCCCAAGGTCACTTTAGAGGTGCATCAATTCTCCTAAGGCAACTGTATTTTTGACATTTCTCTAAAACCATGACATCTATGTAAAAAGGGAAGGAGGTTTTTCTTCCTTGGCCTATGTTGGACAAAAAAATCTCTCTGTTTTCTAAAATTCATCTTTTATTACTCAGAAACATCCTTGGATTAAAACCTATCCCGATGTGTGGAACAAGGGATTTGTCGAAATGAAGCGAAATGAAGGGGATAGGGAGATTCTAAATTCTTGAGGAAATTTTTAGAAGTAGGGAGAGATGTTAGGACATAGGGGAAAGTGGAATTTCAAAGATTGAGTGAGGGGAAGGGGTCAATAAAGGAAAAACACAGGCCTAGCCTATAAAATTGCCAAGTTGTAGCAAGAAATTAGGGTTTGTGTGAAAATGAGGAATTTCCTCAAGAATTTAGAATCCCCCTATCAAAAAGGTAGTTTGGTGAACATGATAGCTTCCTCAAGGGTTCATAAGTCCTCTTGCAATCTTCAAACTCTTCCTCCATCATCTCCATGCCTGCATCACAGCCCAAGCTCATTTTTTTTTACCATGCAAAAACTTGCAGAATGCTTTGAAGAAAAAATACATAGAACAGAATTTGTTTTTTCCCTAGCTTCAAAACCGTGCATCCATTTGCAAAACAGTTACAAGGGAGTTGTATAGGGACAATGGCAACATTCCTGAGAAATTTCAGCCAATTCTGGTGCACGGTTTCCAAGAAATCAGCCTCCATCACCTTCAACCATTTTTTCATTTTCTCCATATCCGTGCATCCGTTTCAAAACTTGTTTCATGGGGAGATGCATATGGGTGATAGTAGCCTACCCAAGCAGTTGTAATGGATTCTAATGCACGGCTTTCGAGAAATTGATCTCCGTAATCTTTAGCCATTTTCCATTTTTCTCACAATCTGTGCATCCATTGATCGCAATTTCGCTATGGGAGGTGCATAATGATGATAGAACCATGCTCAGAAAGTTTTAGATTGATTCGGTCTATCATTTGGGAGCTGTGGGGAAAATGAGTCACTGTCATGTAAAAATTCAATAGTAGCAGCTTGAGGGTGCAAGTCTGAACGTGGAAACAAATTCCCACAACTGAGATATGGCCAGAGGACACCTGCACAAGGAAAACAGCCATGAATCAGCAGCTAATCCATCATGCAACCATAGAAACCAATGCATGCAGCAAATGAAAGGCCACAGCACCTCACAGCAACCACATTCAACTTCCATGTACGTGACTAAAACTCGTTCCTCTGATTGCATGAATGTAATTTGAAAACTGCATGAACAATGACATGGTTGGGATTACAAAAATCAATGGCCAGCTAACTGGCCACCCTCATTCAGTTCAAACAACACTCGGTGGGTCAAAATGACACGTGTGCTCAGCCATCTCATGAGGAAATCTGGAAATGGGTAGTGGTGACTGTTTAGCCTTTAACGTAATTGATGGGAGTGCACAGGTAGGAAACATGATGTTTCGTGACAGCACTGTCGTTTGCATGGGACAGCACACATTTTTGCCACCTCACCACGAATCACGCAACAATTAAAAGATGCTTGGCTCAAACTCAGAAATTGTTGTTCATTTGCACTTGCAACATCCTCAACTGAAGTATGCACCAAATGCTTAACTAGTCGTCCTCCACCGGGTTTTCTACCTGTTTCAAAATCCTCCTGTGTCCCAGGCTCGTTCAGAAGCACCGTGACATCCTACAAAAGCTGGCAACATGTTCTATAGGAAGAGGCTCTAAAAGAAATACAGCATAGCCTTCCGGAGCAGAGAAAATGGATTTTTCTTCGACAAATTTGGGGTTCTAAGACAGGTAGGCTCGAGACACTATTCCATGCATGATATATTCTACAAAGATGATGAACTGAGCTATTTTGAATGGGAGGGTTAGAGACAAGTCCGCCTGTGAGTCAAAATAGCAGTTTACTTGTGGTTGCATGAAATTTCTTCGTTGGTTTGCATCCAATATTTTCTCCACGGTTCCTGAAGAAAATTCCTCCTGTAGAAAAGTTAAAGCACTGTCAGGGCTAACCTATGTGAAAAAAAAATGTGAATTTTACATGGTTATATGTATGCTGAGGGGTGGAAATTGAGCTCACACTCTATATAGGGAAACCAAAGTCTTCCTTCTCTACATGGACAGTCGAGTTTTTTAAACCAGGGAACTGGTGCAAAGTTAAAACATAAACACCTGAGGGATATTGTCTTCAAGTTCGAAGAAGGAAACCATAAAACAGCAAGCCCTTTCTGATCAAAGCACAAACCATAATAGAGCACTCTCACCATGCCAGGAGGGTTTATCAGAAAGGAACCCTCAGATTCCAGAAAATTGCATTAAACTCCCAAGGTGGTGAACCTATTCACCCATGCCAATTGGATGACCTTTTGTGATAGAATTCAAGGTCATAACGATGAGGTAACAGAAGAGTTCTTAATGTCCCTGTAGCCTAAGTCAAGTACACTGGCCATTGTGGATTTCAGAGGGTTGACCCTAAAGCTTACCCCACCACTCATTAGAAGAGAAAGCCAGTGGAAAAGAAACATAGGACAGACTGCCACAGAGAGAACAAGAAGAGAAACGAGGAAAAGGCCAAGTTGCAAAGCCTAAAGCTGTGGGAGGAACAATGGCACAAACACCCAGGGAGAAGAGATTGTAGTGCAGGGCAGATAAGACTGAAAAAGTCCAAGCAAGTGAGGACACAACCAAGGCAACCACACCAAAATTAAAAGAGAAGACACCCCCAGCCAAGCAGAATGAAACAGTCAAGACAGTTTCTACAGGAAGCCATAAAACAGTTTCTATAGGAAACCAGAAAACAGTCAACACAGGACTTTCTACAGGAAGCATGGAGACAGGGCAACAGAAGGAAAAATCGCCTGAGATATTAGCCAGGGAGGCAGCAGCTGTGCTAGCCACCCTAAGCACATCTCCAAAGAAAAAAGGGAAGTGAAAGAGGGAGCCTTCCATGTATTTTAAGGCAAGAAGGAGCATGAGAATGAAAACTGGCAGACCCCAGCCACCATCAAAAGAGCCAATCATGATTTTAGACACCCCAGCTACACAAAAGCAGAGGTCTCCCTCAAAGGAATCCATCATCTAAGAACGGAGAAGCCCGAAGACATCCACTTGGAGAGAAATAATGAAAATGTTGGACACAAAAGCCTCTCTACAAGATGTTGAGGCAGTTCTACAGGAAGCTGAGAATTCTCTAGGAAAAGGAGCACAGGCAGTGGGAAGAAGTAGAGAGAAAAGCATGGTTTCATGACTGAGAAGAGGACATCACTTCAGAAGTTTGGCATGACAAGCAGGCCACTAGGGCCATCAAAGATGAAGAGATAGATTAGTTTCTCACAGGATGAGCAACACTTTCAGTAGGGGGGTGATGATGAGCCCAAAAAATGGAAAATTATATGGGCTCATTCAGCCTCCTAATTCGATTTAATCCACCATTCTCATTAGTTTATTGCATGTTTTTTATTATATTTATGCTAATAGAGTGAATTGGGTTAGTCATTATGCCAACAAGTCTAATGTGTGCTTTGTGTAGTCGTTTTGGTCAATTTGGAGACAAAATCAAAGGTTTAAATGAGCACTTGGTAGCCAAATTCGTGGAGAGGATT
>APFE030486739.1:0-95094 GCA_000404065.3 Pinus taeda | reverse complement strand
TGTCCCCTTCATTTATGGGCCCTTACCTCGAATTCTCCACCATCAGCTTGGAGTTCAAGGGCCACCAAATCGATTATCACAAGGGCAGCCGAGCAAGGGCTAGTAAAGTGGTTGTTAACTACAAGTTTTGGCAGCCGAGTTCCTAAAGTTTAGGGGGGCTGTTGGGGTCCTCAATTTGTATAAATAAGAAGACTTAGGGCCTCATTTCAATTAGTCACTTTGTAGGTAGAAGTTAGCTAGTTTTTAGTTTAGTTTTTAGTCATTTTTTAGGCAGTAGTTTAGCTCTGCATTTCAGCACATTTTCAAGTTTTCCTTGTGGACAGTTTTTGATGGAACTATTATTTCTTGAGCAATAAAGATGAATCCAGCTTTGCATTAGCTCTAATCTATCTTAGGAGGCTGTAGCTCTTGGGGTTGGGCCCATCTCAAGTGCCCAGTACCTCCTTTGTTTACTTTCATGTGTCTTTGATGCATTCTTAGAGTAAAATCTCTTATTTAGATTAAAATATTATTTTGTTACTTAAGTCATTTTTAATGATTAAAATAGCTTTTCATGTTCAGATTTACTTGATAGGTTAATCACAGGGAATATCTTTAGAAAAAGGCTACCAAGCACCTTGGATCTCACCTCCCCCTCAGTGGAATCATGAGCTAGGACCAAGGTGACCTTGCTGCCACCAAAAACACTATCTTTGCTTCACCATGCAAGTATTAGTGTTGGATTCTTAGTTGTCGAACTTGATATCAGTTTTGATTGCATGCTTATGTTTCTGATTGCTTAGTTTCATAGTTATTTCATCTAATTTCATTGCAAATAAACTTCTATTCCATTTCTTTGTTGTTATCTAGGTTAGAATAGGCTAACGCAGATAGGTCTTTGATTTTCCACGTCCTTGTTTGTGTTGTTTGAAAAACAACTTGCAGAGTACCTGTTATCCTTCCTTACCTACCCATACTCCCTCCACTACCTGCTTCATCCTTCACTTAGAACCCTTACCTTACATTTGCCTCATTCACTTACTTTGCCATTATTCTCATCTTCTTGTGCAACATCGTTTCATCCCTCCTTGAACAAATCTAACCATCTGCGCCAGTCCTCAACTCCATCCTCCAAGTCGTGAACTCCCCTACACCCCTATTTCACCTCCATACTCATTCCTCCACCTTTTTCCCTTCATCCATGCTCCAAAACCCCACTTCTGAACATCATGTAGAAAATTTCAGACATCCTGTAGAACCCCTGCAAACTTCTTGTAGAAGCTCAAAAAAACGGTTTCTTGAAGGCAAAATTCTGTGAAACTCTTGAAAATGGTGCTAGGGACCCCTTAGGCCCTCTCCGAACCTTCCCTACCTCTTCCAAGTATTTCCCCTCACCAATCCACCTCTGCACAGTCACAAACAGTGAAAGCACATGCATGATAATTCTAACAACTTATTCAAAAATACAAAAATATGGTTCCTTCAGATTCTGCTATAGACATAGCTTAGATACATGCATTTCATCTTCTTAGAAGTCAATGGCATCTCTCCCAGTAACTTTCATACTCTTTCTTACATCAGTAGAGCTAGCTGGTATAATTAGGGTTTGTTAGGGTTTGCATTTGCTTTCAGCTTTTCAGTTTCCTTCTGCAGATAGATTAGCTTCCTTCGAGTTAGCTTTCATCCATCAGTTAATCAGCCTCTTCTCAGAGCTCATAGAAGTTGGCTTGAGCCCCTAGTAGACTTGTGCCAGCTGACCAAGTGACAGCTGCAGCAAGAGCTAGTACTTGTGCATACAGCACCATCGCTTCCAAGTTTGTTATGAACTACTGGGTTGATAAAATTATCGAAGGGAGTCCCAGGAGTTGCAACATTATTGCTGCAATATTGGGGCCCACCAATAGCCTCAAGGGGAGCACAAGAAAACTTGATGAGTTGATGGAGATGTGTAGTAGCAACATGATTTGATCATGAACCTCATTACATATCTAGGTCCATAGGATCAACCTTTCTATTGGAGGTATAATAATCTCAATGAGGGATATGCATGGTATGAAGGCTTTAAGGATTGTTTTTCATTTCTCTTATTGGTTTCACTCATTCATATGTAGTAGCTTCATATGTTTTTCCATGAGTGAAGGAGTAAATTTTCAGCCATACGTATGTTCTTGATTCTCATTGACAATTGGTTGAAAAGTTTATGTGCAACCATACATAGAAGAATATTATTGACTCATCCATGTGTACAGGAAGGTGATACTTTCAACCATACATTTCTATAGGTTCCCATTGATATTGTGGCTAAAATGTACTATGTACATGCATTCTATTTGGTACATTAATTCTACAACATTTAATGTTGGCATGCATTAGGAGAAGACTTTATTTCATCCATGAAAACACTTTCATGATCATGATGTAATAGCCATATATATTTTACATTGTAATATGAAGCCCTATAATGAGTTTTTTCCATCATTTGGTTGTTGGCAGATGGGTCATAGAGTTAAGAGAGAGAGTCATGGGTCATGTTAGGCATGTGTTGAAGTGATTCATGTTAAGCATGTGTTTAACTAAGTCATGTTGAGTGATGAGATTTGTTATAGCTATATTTGGGTTGGTAGATGTCATGTGTTTCATCCATTTTGGAGCTTGGAGTCATTAACATAGCCATGTACTATCATGTTTTTCTTATGGGTCATTGGTTGAGTCATGTCAGTGATGTTCATGCATGAGAGTGGATTCATGTTTCATCCATATATTGGTTGTTTGGAGGCATTATATAACCATATTATATCATTCTAGTGGCCACATATTAGGCCTATGAATCCATGTATTGTCATTGTATATCATCTGGTCATGTATGGGTTGAAGTATTAGTCCATGAGGAGCAATCTCTTGCAAGTGGAAAGGAGGCTTATTGTAGTGCACCAGAAGTGTTTCTACAGTAGATTCAAGAGATGTTTGCAACCCCATTACATGTTTAGGGGGAGCATGTTCAACCTAGCAGTAGAAGGAAGCACATGGTTTTGGCATAAAGGCATGGTCTTGACTTTTTAGTTTGTTAGCAAGGTGTCAACTTGTTGGCATGAGGAACTTATTAGTTTTTATCCACATATTAGTTGATATTAGCAATTTTCAGCATGTGTTTCAACCATACTTATTTTTCCTTTTCCATTGATGTCAAAGGGGGAGAGAGACACAACCACTTGACAAAGGCTAAGACCAATTAGTTTGAGGAGTTTATGGAGATCAGTGTGATGTTGTGGTTGTAGGTTGAAACAAATGCCAAAACTGAAGCATGTTGGCCTTATGGTGTTACCATTAATGTCAACCTAAGATGTCTACCTAGGGAATCAACCATGGAGTCAACTGTGTTGGCATTTATGTCAACGAAGTTGGAACATTTTTCATGAGGATCAGAGGCTCGATGACATGTATTTGAGGTGTTTCTGATGTTTTCTTAGGTTCTACAGATTTTAGAGATGCTTGTAGAAGAAGATGGAAAAATCTTGGAAGTGTTGGAGTAGTTTGATAAAGGTTCGGGAAGAGAATCAAAGTAACATAGGTGAATAAGAGGAAAACCTACATTATAACATGCCCCAAAGGACCTTTTTCATGTGTCATAACACAGTTCCTGAATGTAGAAGGTGTGTTACCATCTATAAGTGAATTTCTCGAATTATGTATGCATTCCATTCAATTCCAATGACATTTTCTATAGTGTTTCCAGATGATATTTACTAGTTACAGTTGACTTGAGTTGGTATTCATTCTAGAAGGTGATTAAGGCAAGGTAAGTCTATCATTGAATGAAGATGATGGAGGATCAAGTAAGGGAGAAAAATACCAAAGTATGAATAGGAGTGTTTGCCTCTCCATATATTTGAGTTATTATTTTTTGATCACTCTATATCATATACTTATAGAAGATAGCTTCATGCTGGGTAGGTTGGTTATGTTGAGAGAGAGATATATTTTAAAGCATTGAGATTCAATGGTAAGAGGAATGATATTGGTGTAGTAGATGTTTGATACTCCTATAGTAGAGTGTGAATGGATCAGATATAGAGATAGAGTATGTCTTGTATGCATAACTCATGACAGAATCTACCATGTATTTGGAGTTAGAGCAATGGAATTACTATGGTTTCTTACATGTTTGTGATTGTAGGGGTTGCATATTATTTAGTGATTTCTATATCTTATATGGATTCCATTTTATATTTTTGTGTGTAGTTGATGTTGCAGAGATTTGTATATGCTGCCATGGATAGATTTGTATGATTTTTTTAATCATATATAGATGATGTTGGGCTAATTTAGTGGTTGAGTTAGTATTGCAGAGATTGATTATGTCAGAAAGGATTGTATCATAGGTGTTTGTATTCAATTGTTGATGAACTTATTATATGTGTGGACTAGAGTTTGAAAATTTATTAAATGAGGTCCATAGGAGGATCTTGAAGGTTGGGGCCTTTAATGAGGCAAGTAGGGGCTTGTTGAGTGTATAACAACATCCGTTAGGTAGAGATTTGAGAACAAGGGACTAGTGGCTAGGTGAGACTTATTGTGAGTGGCAGCTTCTAGCAGGTAGTGACCTACAAAGTTAAGGTAATGGTGGCTTCTAGTAGGTGGTGTATTGGTAAGCTCATATAGGTAATGGCTTGAAGCAGGTAATGGTGTGATTGATTGAAAATTTGTGGCTTGCACACTAGTTTTTGCCAATGATTATAAGTAAAATAAGGTTTGAAGATTAATGAGAAAGACAAAGATGAAGACCATCAATCGAAGGTGGATTTTACCCTTTGGGATTCCACCTTGTTGTAGCCAAGTTTTTCATAGTTAAATTGAGTAGGATTTTTGAACTGAACTCTAGTTGTGAACTCCTTTCACTAAGCTCGAAGGCAGGGAGACTATAGCTAAAAAAGATGAATGTAAATGATGAAGTCTCTCAAGATTTTCACTAATAAAAGATACTTTGATTCCAACCTTGGGAAAGTTGCATACATGTATTTATTTCTCTATATTTAACACTTCAATAAGTGTTTTTTCTTCTACTGGTATGAGATGTGCAAGAAGTAGGGTCATTTAAACTAGATCTATGAATTTGTGTGGGATTAATGGTACTCATATTTTTGGTATAAATCCCTTAATGGGCACTACACCATATTAGGAATTCATGCATATACCTTATTCTTTGCATCATTTATTATACGAGGTTATACGTTAATATTATTAAGTGTCTTAGTGTTGGGTATGTGTTATATCCTTTCCACGACTAGCACCAAGTGTTATTACATTGCGTTAGGCACAGTGAAGGGGTTGCAGGGGGGTGGCAAGCCCCCCTACACAGGGTCCAAGTAGCTATCCAAGGAAAAAAAATTATGCGGGCCCAATAATAGTTGGGTCGACCCAAGGAGAGGAGACGAACCCAAGGATAAGAGATGAACCCAAGGATGGTGGGAAGACCTACCCATGGTTTTGCACATGGTTTTCGCACGGGGTTTTGAGCATGATGGTTTTTTTCCCATTGTATTTTGTAGATATGGTCATGGGAACTACAGTTATTTTCTAATGTATGGTTAATGGATTGGGGTTTATGGATGCTTTAGAATGTATATAATGTATTGTAACATTGAAATGAATATAATGAAAAATAATGTTGGTTTTCCTAGTTTGGCTTCAAGGAGAAAATATCTATGTATATTTTATGTTCTCACCATTTTTTTTAAGAACTCATTTGCAAGCAATTTTTGTAGAGTGTTAAAACCTACATTTGGTATCAAAATTGTTTTGGCTACAAGGGGGTGCCTTTGCTACTAGGGATTTTTGCTTGGGCCTGTGGTAGACCCTGTTACAGTGGGAGATTTGTGAGATCAATTCTACTAGTGAAAGGAGATGTAAAATATTGAAAAGATAGAGATTGAGAAATTCAATGGGAAGAGTTTTTAGCTTTGGAAGCCCAATATGGAGGATCTGTTGGTGGAAAGAGATCAGTGGATTGCTATAGATCCAAGTATGCACCAACAAGAATCTCAGTAGAAGGTTGGGAAAAGTTAGATCGAAAGTCAAAGAGCTCATTGAAATTGTGTCTCTCAAATTCATTATTTTTAATGCATCAAGAGACGCTATAGCAAAGGATTTGTGAGACAAATTAGGTAATTTGTATTAATCTAGTCTCTAATAAACAAATTGTTCCTACACAAAAAATTGTATAACCTAAGGATGAAGGATGGAAACTCAATGACAAAGCATATGAAATACTTCAATACTATGGTAAGTCATCTTTTATCTTTTGATATTAAAATTTTAGACAAATATAAGTGCATCAGTCTATTTTGTTCTCTACCAGACTCCTGGGATAGTCTGGTTATTTCCATAGGTAGCAATACAACTACCTTGAATTTTGATGAAATAGTCTCACCCTTGTTATTGGAGGAGATGAGATGGAAAAATATGGAGCGAAGAAATTGAGATGCCTTCTCTTTAAGAGGATGGTCACAGTGTAGAAACAAAAATAAGTCCTCGAGTGGGAGATCTAAATATCTAGGAAAAGTTGTAAAGCTATGTTGGAAATGTGGAAAATAAGGGCACTACAAAAAGGTCTATAGATCTAAACCTCCTCAGAAAGGAAATGGATTCAATGATGCTCCCTTTGAATGGGAAAAAACCACCTTTGATGAAAGTGGGGATGTATAAATGGCTTCTTCTTCAAGTACATGAATAGATAATAAGGCATGCTTGATTGAATCATCTACATCCTTTCACTTTACTCCCCATAGGGAGTGGTTCTACAGCTACAAGAAATATGATGGTGTTGATGTCTTCATATGGGTTGAAACGAAGGCCATAATCATAACACATAAGGCCAAAAATTTAATTTCTATAAGCAAGATGGATGATGCAAGTATAGAAATAGTGTTTGAGAAAGATACCAGCAAGATGGTTCAGGGAGCACTTTTATTGATGTGGGGAGTTTGGATTGGAACTATGTACAAGATTATGGGTATCATTATTATTGATGGGTGAAAAAGTTAGGTGGTTCCTGAAAATGGAGCAAAAAATTTAGTGGTCTTTGGAGGAAAGACTATGATGTGGCATCAAATACTTGGACACATTGGAGAGAATGGCCTTTGAATACTAAATGGTAATGGCATCATAGAATGTATGTCTAATTTCTCTCTGGATATTGATTTTTGTGAATATTGTTTATATGGGAAGTAGAATTAGGTGAGTTTCCCCTCTTGTGCTAAGAGGTGAAAGGGATATTAGAGCTTGTGCATAGGGATGTGTTTAGACCTATGTTGGTTCCACCACAAGGTAATTTTGTGTACTATGTCTTGTTTATAGATGAATTCTTGATGAATACATGGATATATTTCCTCAAGAAGAAATCTGAAGCCTTTGATAGGTTTAAATAATTTAAGGCTCTAATGGAAAATAAAATAGGAACAAGAATAAGGTGTTTAGGAAAAATAATGGTGGAAATTTCTACAGGAAGTAATTTGAAGAGTTCTATAACAAGTGTGGTTTTGCACAGAAGAATAATACTCCCTACACACCTTAGAAAAATGGAGTTGTAGAAAGAATGAATAGGTCATTGATGTAAAAGGAAAGAAACATGCTCAGTGGTGTAAGGTTAGGACATGAATTCCAAGCAGGGGCAGTGGATACTACATGTTACTTATTTAACAGATCACCTTCATCAGCGTTGGAGGATAAGACTCCACATGAGGTATGGACTGGTAATAAACCCTCTCTCTCACATCTTAGGGTATTTTTCTATGATGCATATGTACATGTTCCAAAGAAAAAATAACCAAGTTGGACAGTAAATCTGGAAAGTGCATATTTATTAGGTATAAGGATGGTTTAAAACGTTATAAGATTTTGAACAAAAAAATAAGCTTGTGTACAACTGAGATATGGTGTTTACAAAGGTGAAATTTGTTATTAAACATCAATTCCTACCAAAGGAACCCAAGAAGATAGAGTTCGAACTGAAGGAGGAACAATCATACTCTAAATTAGAATAGGAATCAGAAGAGGAAGAGACACACACTCTAGTTTTGAGGAGTTCAGTTCGAGAGAATGCATCCAAAGAGGTATATTCCATATGCAGTTTATTCAAGTTTTGTGTTACCATGGAAAAATAGTACACAAATTTGTACAATCTAGATGATGCCCAAAGTTGTTCAGTAGAACGTACAAGTGAATATTTTCCAGCTGAAGACATCATGAAATATAAAAATAAAAAAATTCTCCAAAGGTCTTAAGTATAAAATTCACCTGTGTGGCCTACCCAAAGGCAGAAATTAGAAACTACGTGATTTTTCCTTTGATAGCCACACAGTCAGGAAAAGTTATGAATCAGAAGTCTATGACCACTTCACACACTTAGAATATGGGATTCCCTCACATGTTCTAGTCAAGGACAATCGATTTTGAGTCACCTTGGAGATATGAATCGCCCAAGGGATCTTCTCGTCCAACTCATAATTCATTTTCTCATTAATAGACCAAGAGAGGGAAGAGGGATTCAAATTCTATATAAACAGGCCATTGGAAGACGAAAAACAAGGAAATGTTATGCTCGCAAAATTTCTCCCGAGCAATTTTGCATTCCATTTTTGAAGAGAAAGTAGAGCATTGTTATGTGGGCAAAATTTTTTCTCCACAATCCAACATTCTAGTGTGAAGAGGATTTCACCATTGAGAGACCCTAGATACTTCTTTGAGAGAGAGGAGAAGCTTGTAAAGAGAGTGAGGCAAGGAACCTCCTTGATGAGGATTTTGAGCACCATTTCTCAAAGAATTATCTCCAAATGTTTAGAATTCATCTATTTTATTCATCTTCTACTTTTAGCAGTCAATAAAGGGAGCCCTTTTCCAATGTTTTGTTGACTTGTTTTCTTCATCAAGCATTATCTATGTATTTGTTTCTTAGTTTTTATTTTCTCTCTATGTATGCATTGTCTTAACCATTTACATTGCTTTGTTTACTCATGCTTGTCCACTAATAAAAACCAACTATCTGTGATTTCTTTGCAGGGAACAACCAACTACTAATAAGGTATCTTTTGGTACCCCATATCAACAAATACACTACCACAAATTTGGTGACTCTACTAGTTTCTTTTCTTCACTCTATTGGTTGTTTCTATAGGACCTCCTCTCTTCATTGTCACTCCTTGTTGCATTCATCATCTCTCTACATTTTTGCAAGACCTTTTGGACTTGTTTTCCGCCAAGAAGTTTGATTGTTCACTCCTTTTCATCATTGGCATGAATTTTGTTAATAGAAATGTGCATGCACGTCTGTGCATAGGAAAACCCATTTGCTTTATAGAGAACAAAAAAATCCATTGCAATTTTCCTTTCCTATGTGATTGGCATCCTTTAGCGAATTTCCTTCATCTCTACAATTTTTTTCCAGTTAGTTTAGATCGTCTATTTTCTTTACTAATCAATATTTATATAGTAATTACATTATCTTTGATTTTTATTTTCATTTCTCACATAGATTAATTAGGGGAAAAATAAGTGGCCACATTCCACATATCTTTTTCAAATTATTTTGCTATTTTTCACAACTCACATAGCTTAATTAGTAGAGTAAGTCACTCATTACCCACAACTCTTGTTACTAACCAAAGCATTTTTATTTCATTATTTTTTGGGACTAGGACCATATGTGACTACAGAAAGTAAGCAATATTTTCTTCCTTTGCATAGTTTATACGAACCTGGGCTTGCATATGAAATATTTATGAAAGCACTTAATTTTTCCATCTCCCTTTAGGCACACATAGTGTAATAGGAAAAGAGTAAGTGGCCCATTATCCACACATTATTTCCTTGTCATGCAAGAACCAATCAAAACTTAGTGTAATTATAGGGTATTGTAAAGTATCATCGAATATCCACATCTTATCACACTTTGTATGTTCACCTTGCCACTTGCACACACATTACACGTCACACACTAATCTTCTATAATTTTTGTACAAAAGAGAATTCAGTTTATAGATATTTTTGTACTTAGCTTAATTTGGCTTACATTATCACACCATAAGTGAAACAAGACTCCTAAAAGAAACCATAACTTGAACCAACTAAATTTCTCCACAGTGGCCACAAAAGAATTTATAGTTCAAGTTAGGACCATTGGGGGTAGGCATCCCATAAGCCTCCATGGTCATGTTACATATTTGAAACATAGAAGTTGAATTTTAGGGTGCTTAAAATCCTTCATCATCCCATATAAAATACTACCTGAGCATGCCAGAGACCTGATTCAGAGGGGGTTTATCTTAGGTCTAGTGCGTGCAGTATTATTTAGAGTTACCTTACTTGTCTAATGCTTGATACTGGTAGTTGACTACGAAGAAGCTAAAGACTCAACTACTCCCATGAGACTAAGGTATCTTAGTAGCCAAAATTAGGGCATCCTTTCCCTGTAGTTGGAGGTGTAGGCAGTACTAAAGCCTCATCTGCTACCTTGGTTGATTCTTCAGCTACCGAAAAGCACTGCATTTTCTCTTGAGACGTTGCCCAAATACCCATCAAAAGATATCTTTGTAAGGCCCAAATACTTTGACACTGGTAAGGACGAATATGTCTTCTTAGTATATTTTATCATACACAAAAACAAACGAAAATCATTTTTTGTTTGATTGATCACATAGAATAAGTTAAAGGGAAAATAATCATTTTATTTTTCACTTTGTTTTATGTATGTGGTTTAATTTCTTTGATACTTATCTCCTTCCCTCATCACATGAAGTGACACACACTCTACTTGACACCAAAGGGGACCCCATGACTCCCTTTTTCTCTAGACACTTCCAAAACTTCCCCCAATTACCAAGAGGCATGGCAGGTCTATCGCCATTTAGGTGTAGAAGACACCACATATCCATCGTTCTAGGATCATCCTTTATCGATGCATTTTTGGTTGCAACCACTCTTCGTCAAAGCACTCCTCTCACTACCCCTCAAGGAATCCCACACACCACCCCTCCAGAGATTCCACGTGGTACCCACCAGGGTAACCCCTCTCACACTTCCCCATAGGGAACCCCTTTACATACAATTATTCAATATCATTGATTTACTCTCAAACAAGTTGAGAAGGTCTTAAATGATTTCCATAGTGGAGCTTGTGGTAGCCACCTATAAGGGATGGCTACTACTCAGAAAATCCTTCGTTCTGGTTATTTCTAGCCTACCCTATCCTGTGACTGCATTCAAGTAGTTAAGAGATGTGAGTGGTGCCAAAAATACACTCATAAAGCGTGATCTCCACCAACTCCCCTACACTCAGTCATCATTACTAGCCCCTTCAAGAAATGGGGCATAAACTTCATGACTTGCAACCCTCCATATTCAGGAGGCCATAAGTACATTGTGGTCATCATCGACTACTTCAACAAATGGGCAGAAGCCATGACCATATATAATAACACTACCAACATTGTTGCATGGTTTTCCTTTAACCATGTCATAAAATGGTTCAGTGTTCCCAAGGTGTTGGTCTCAGATCATGGAAAACACTTCGAGAACAAGATATTTCAGGATTTATCCCAACACATTTATTTCTCTCATGAGTTTGATTCTCCATACTACCCTCAATCCAATGGCCATGTAGAAGTTGTCAACAAATTCATCAAAACCATGTTGCAGTGTATGGTGAACAAGCATAAAACCAATTGGCATCACACTGTGTTTTCATCCCTATGGGCATACCACACCATGGTCAAAGAATCCATGGGTTTCACATGCTTCTAGTTATTATATGGAGTTGAATCTATTGCCCCCATCGAGTGTGACATCCCTACCTTACACTTGGTCATCAAACTTCTATCTAACACCAAACCTTTAGAGCAAAGGTTCGTGTAGCTGGAACATATCGATAAAATTCGGCGAGAGTATCTCTAGCATAATGAAGCACAAAAAAATGGAACAAATCCTCTTTCAATCACATTGTCACCCCTCAATCCTTACAGAAGGGGAGTTAGTCCTTCGCTATGATTTTTCAAAGAAGAATTAGGACTAGGGAAGTTCGAGATATTATGGAAGGTCACATACATTATTAAACATTGTCTCCTCAAGGGGACATACATCTTAGCAGAGCCTGATGGGGCTTGCCTCAAATATCTCATCATTGGGCCCTACCTCAAAAAATGTTACCCCTAAACATGAAAAGCAACCCCAGAATGTATGCACCGTGACTTATTTTTTTATGATGGCCACATTATCATGGATGTACACTAAAATAACTCTCTCATCATGTGTTGCAGATGGATCACCCATCAGCCTATCATCATGGGTTCATCGATGGTGCTTCTTGGTGGTCACAAAAGTTTGCTACATTAGCCTGGGCCATATACTCTCCTGACTTGACAATATTTCACCATAATGGGTTGTGTATCAGGTTAGCCACCAATAATCAAGTTGAAATGTCATTAACTTTAAAACATATATAAACCCAAATAGAGATGAGGAAATGGATAAGCCAAGCATTTGTCATCATCAAAATTTCCCTTTTCAAGCTTTTCCACATTGTAATTTGACCCAAACGACAGTACCTTTCATGCAAAGTCTTATTAAGAAAAACACAAAAGATGACAAAACAACAAAATAAAACCAAAGGAACATAGAAAATGGCTATTAAACTAAAAGTGACATGTGAAACAAAAGTAAGAAAACAAAAAGAAAAATAAAGAAGAGCAAGTCTCAGATGAGTGTTCATGGAACCTAACATGCAACTAGACCTACTCCTAACCTAACTAGCTAGAAGGTCAAGGCTAAGCGTAATGAAATTTCTAGTGTAACCAGCATAACTTCTCCTGAACTGCAATCACAAAGATATCATAAATTAAGAAAATATAAAACAATGTGAAGAATAAAAGATAAGATCTTGAATATCTTTCACAAACTATCGAAGGTCTTGCCTATAGACATAAAGATGTGTCTTAACAATTGACTTTACCCAACCTGAAAACTTACCTTTTCAATAAGAGTAGTAATGAAACAAACCTCAAATATTTCTTGTGAATGAATCTTCATTTGTATTTCCCTACTTAGCAAACATCAAGAAATATCAGAACTTTCTTTTATCCATTGGGCTTGCTAAGTATGATGTTTCTAGGAAACCATAGATTGGATCCTGGAATTCAAATCCATCCTCTTGAAAACACTGAAATCCCTGAAAAAAAAGAACTATCAATTAAGGGCATGGACCCTGAATCAGATATTGTAGGGGAAAATGAATCTAATCATATGCAGAAGGATTGTCAAGATAGTGAGGACCTAACATAACCATCAGAAAAGGTTAAAGTTCTTCAACAGCTTGATAGGTATCTGAATAGTGAGATGACAAACCATAAATTTAACCTAATATAAAACAACTATCATTCGATATACTAGTGGGAAAATTATTAGTTGAATGACAAGTGTTAGGACTGGAATTATGATCATATGTACCAATTATGACATAAGAATCTCAGTTAGTAGATAATAGAGATGGATCAGTTTGAACAAATTTGGAAATTATTTGAATAGTAGAATCATTTCCCTTGCTTGTTAAATATGACAAACCATTTCCTTGTAATGGGTTACAAACTAAACTAGCATCACAATCATCGAAAAAACTAAAAATGAATGTTAGTGTAGAAAATGCATGAAACCATTCAAGATGCAATAGATTTAGAATAGGAACTTGATTCGCCAAATGAACAAAGAATTCACAAACACAAGAGGGTATATGATGCCATGAAGAAAATTATTAGCATGATAACATTCACAAGAAAAACTAGGAGTTGACTATTCTCAAATATATCTGATAGGTATGAATCTTTTGACCAACGATAATCTTGAAAATGACCGGCTTCATAGATTTTTTCATCCATTAAAGGTATACATTCCAAATACAATATTGATACAAGAGATATGCATAAGGATGAATCAAATAAAAAATAATTATGGATCCTATTAGAAACTATATCTTGAAAGTTAGAAAAGCTATATCTAAAATATTGAAGATCTTCCAAGAAGGAATTTGCATTCAGTGAAACCATGCAAAGAAAATAATTTTTTGATAAAATCCAAATTTGACTTACTTCGAGAACTTTACCAGTGTCACAAGAACTTGATATAACCATCAACGGAATTTGAAGTATGTTGACTTCCTAAAAAGTCTCGAAATTTTCAAGGATTGTCGAATTACATTATAATGATTGGATTAGATCGTGCATGGTGTGTGGATAGCTACTACCAATAATTTTAAGAACCTAACTACTATCTGGAAGGCAGCCATCTACATCAATGGTTTGATTAGACTTTGTATCTTCAACAAATAAATTACTCACATAATAAGACTCTTCTAATTGAACATCTAATGATGGACAGATTTAATCAATTTTATGAGTAAGTTGAACTGAAGCTTTTTCTTCATGCAAGACTGGAAATGATAAGGAATGAAATGGATGATGAATGATATGAATGGATGATTAATGATATGATTTATTTCTTCTTCTTCATGGATAACCTTTCTATATTGTGAAAATTTAGAATCATGTTCATTATATGAACTTGAAGAGAATGGAGTATATTCATCACAAGTTAATGCATTACAAATAATAGGGCATAAGGGATAGTGAGTTGAAGAGAAATTTTCCATAAGAACATCCTCTTTAGCCAAATCAGATTCTAGATCTAAATCTTTCAAATCGAAATCTTCTTGAGAAACTAAAAGATTAGTTGATTCACTTGGGAATTCATTACCATATACATCGATAGGGTTATCATTATCAGAATGGTGATTTCCCAAGACAGTAATTTGATTAGGAAAATTGAGTTCATTTGATTGACTTTCAAGATTTCTAGATTCACTATTAGCCAAAGATGGAGAAACACCATCTTCACATAAAGGACTCTGAAAAAAAAAGGAAGAAATATCAAAATAATCTTCACCTCTCTGCTAATTGACCTGTAAAATGTGACTACCTTGCACCTATTCACTTCTTCAATTTGGAAACTAAAAATTGGAAGAGTTTGAAAGAAATTGATCAAGCATATCAAGGGGAAAGGGGTCATGAGCATGGGATGATAAAGGAGGAGAAGTGTCCTTTGAAGAGGATCTGTGTTCAATTAAATTAGATTCAATATTGTAGTTGTCAGCGTTAATATCATATTGAAAAGTCAAGGGATTGGTATTCATCCTACATTCAAAACCTTCTTGAATGAGATCTCGAATGAATGGATCAACAATCCAATTTACAGATTTCCTAATTCCAACATCGAAAGGAGGAGGATAAGTAATAAAAGGTGTAGAATATTGCTCCTTTGAAACTATAAATGTGTCATGATTAATGAAAGTTGGGACAGAATTTGCAACGAAGGATTCATATTGAGATTGCTTCAAGGAGATATGAACCAAATGCTCAAACTTTTGTTTAAAGAAATCCCAATCTGTATCTTCTTCAGGAAACTCATAACATAGGTGAATAAATATATTAGTAAAATATTATATTGATTCATTAGGCTCCGTTCTAAGTTGATTAATTCCTCTAAGAACATTGGTAATCATACCTATCAAAGGCTTGATGAAGCTCCTTGAGGAATTGATCAAATGAATGAATGGAAGTAGATGGTAAGGTATGACACTAGTGGTTAACTTAACCTTCATGGGTTAGGAAGAAAATAATAAGAGAAACATATTCAAAATTGATTTCATAAAATTCATAAAAATAGAGAAAATTAGATATATACTCAACTATGGATATTTCACCCTCACCATGAAACTTTAATTGAGACAAGTTAAAAAGGGGTTCATCAAGGATTAAAATTTTACTGTTAGATCTATTGGATAAACTCCCCTGTAGTATGATTTAGGGATGATCCATTTAAGATTAGAGATTCAAAACATATTCCATGGGCACGGCTTGTCATCTGGCCATCCTTCTAGCACCAACTGTTGACAGTGCTTGAAATTAGTCAATGAAGGGGGTCTCTACAGTACGAAGTCCCAATTAGACCTCACACCATTTGGAGTAGGAGCCCCATACAGAGTATTGGCCTAGCCCCCATAACTCTAATTTTTTCCTTAGCTGCAATGAATAACATAAGATATTACACTCATATCCCTCGAAATCAGCAAGTAAGTGGACACTATGAAACACAAATTGCAATGTGTAAATGAAGACTTTCATGAGAGGAGAGACAAGAGTGAGCCTCTAGGAGGAAGGCAATAGTGCTATCCCAGGAGAGGCACATGGGAGCAAGGAAATATTAGGAAAATAGTTCACATAAACACAACAATCATTAGAGCAAATACACCACACATTCAATAAGATAAGTACCAAAGCCAATGAAGTACCTCAATTTCCTTAGTACATATGAACATAACATATATTGTAAACACCTAAAAAATAGTATTACAACATTCACGATACATGCACAAAAAATTTTTGACTCTTCAAGGTTTTGATTATTGATGGCAAGCCACTAGCTCTAATAGTGGAACATTGATTAACTTCTCGCTTCTCCAAAGAATTATCTTCTCTCATATGCCAATCTAGGGAAGGAAAGGCTAGATATTCAAAATCTTAAGCCTCCAAAATCCATTTTCTTGAGTTATGAGGGTGTATTTATAACAAGAGGAATGACCGTTCATGTCCTCATGACTCTTGAGTTTCCATCATGACTATTGAACTTCCAAGTGACTCTTGAAATTCGACAATACTCTTGTACTTTTTCTAGTGGCTCTTTAGTCTACATGTCACTTTTCATATTCCACATGTGACTCTTGGAATTCCACACATTTACATTTTTTTCATTTTTCGAAATACATAATTACACTCCACATCATGTGGCAAGACCCATTGACACATATGATACTTGTACAAGCCATGACTTGGAAAATATGACTTGGATATCCATGTTAATGTATTAATGCCAAGCTTTTCTTCTTTCTACTTCCTTGATATATTCATGACTAGTCTTTCATGTGCTTCATTTTTGTCCTCTAAAAGGCTTGAAGATATGGATTCTTTTATGTGATCTAGATCTTCCAACCTCTGTCATGATCTAGTGTCCCTTCATCTTCTTGTTCAGTGATCATCATATTTTGTAGTCTTATTGAGTGTAACCTTGCATGGTATCCTTCTCATATTTCTTGAACACCATCTTGTCATGTTAATATATAGTACCTCGAGGTGAAATTCACTCATGACAAGATAACATTAGTCTGAAAATCTCCTAGTCCAGATTTCTTGGTGCAATTCAATGATAAACTTGGGACTAAGTACTATATAGAGGATAAGGCTTTGGGATTGTGCAATACATAGTTCCAAGAGACAGGAGTGAGATATTGATGACTTTATTTGCGGAATGCGTAGTGGCTAGAGGCCTAAGAAGCAAGATTTCATAGTGGAGGGTCATAGTGAGGGAGGATTTCCCATAGTGAGTACACAATGCAGAGTTCAGGAGGGAGACTAGACCATTGGATTATGCAATTATGAAATTCAGAGAGACAAAGAGATAGGTTTCTAACTGAAACTGTGTAGTGCACAGAAAGAGGTTAATTGGGAGGCAAGATTGCACAGTTCTGAGCAGCAAAAGGGAGTTCTTAGTCACTATGACTATGGAATGTGTAGTCCTTGGAGGCTAAGACTACGCATTGTGCAGTTTCTGAGGGCAAGACAAGATTCTTGTGTCTTGATACTGCACAATGCACAATCCATGGAGATGATTTGGGAGGAGGCTGCCCAGAGAAGGATCAATTGCAGAAAATGAGTAAGTGTGGGACACAAGAGGTGGGAGATAGGACTAGAACATGACTTAAACATAATCACAAACTTATAAATTACTAGCCACTTTTCACTGAAGCATTTACCACCCAACATCAACATGTCCTCATCGAAATTATAGTAGAATGAAACTTACCACCAAGTGCAACACTTATGATACACTTTGCAACAAAAGTGACGACACTAGTGAAACTATGTTCAAGACCTAGGAATGTGTCTAATGCATGTTTGTATGATGGATAGAACACAATAGTGTATGAGAATGCATCAAACTTCCCTTCAATAATGTACAAATGGTTCCCTTTTACTAGGTGCAATGCTTCCCTTACCAAAATCTAACAGTAAGAAAAATTGAAAACAACACACGCAAAAGGTAAAGAAAGTGAAAGCAACACATGCTATAGTGAAGAGGATAGAAAAGTGCCACTTGTGGAAGTGAAAGAAAGAAAAAACAATAATCACAAATGTGAAAGTGACACTTATGAAATAAAAGTCGCGCAAAAGTGACAGTTGGGAAAACTCACCACAATAGAAGTACAATTGTAATCAAATTAAGGGATATTGTCAATGGAGAGTTTAGGCTGATTGTTGACATAGGTTGAACATTGCGTAGGAACTGTCTTGATAGATTTTGTTATGCTTGTTTAAGCTTATGTAAAGGAAGTGCTCTTATGAATTCATCAAGGATTGAGCATGTGTGAGAAATGGACTTTCACACATACAACCCATGAAGAAGGCGTAACTTAATAAAAAATCAATCGACAATGAAGTGAAACTAGAACGACAGATCCCAAGATCCTCAGCATGCTCCAAAATTCAAATGTAAAAAAAAAATGGAGGGTATTGATCACAATGTCAACACAACCATGGACACTTTTAGACCTTCAAATTTACATGTATATTCATAATTATAGTGCTATGGAACTCAAGTAGAAAACAAGATAACTAATAAAGATATATGGTTCTAGTTGGATATGGTTAACTCTCCCCCTTGACCATAAAGAGGTGGCCTTCACTTGAAAAAATGGACTAACTCTTAAGTTGGGTGTGTGTTATATTATTTCCATGACTAGCCCCAAACATGGGGGGGTCATAGGGTGGGGGGTGCTACCACCCCCTGTTCATTGCATCGGGTGCAGTAGGGGGGTCAAAATGGGGCAAGCAACCCCCACTACCAGGGGGTTTGAGGGGGGTGGTTTCCCCCTCTATGGGGTTTGATGTAGCGCCCCAGGGAATTTTTTTTTGGACCCTATATTAGGTAGGCAGGCCTACCTATGGTTTTTTTCGTTGTTTTTGCACATGGATTTGGGCATGATGGTTTTGTTCCCATGGTATTTTGTAGATCTGGTCAAAGGAACTATGGTTATGTTCTAATCCAGGGTTAATGGATTGGGGTTTATGGATGCTTTAGCATGTATATATATGTATTTTAACATTGAAATGAATATAATGAAAAATCAATCTGGTAGTCCTGTTTTGGGATCGAGGGGAAAATCTATGTGTATATATGTTTTATGTTTTATGCTCTCACCATTGTTTATTTTTTGTTTATAGAATTCGTATGCTGGTAATTTTTGTACACGGTTAAAAACTACATATTCCTTGGCTATGAATATGTGGTGATGTCAATAGAATGAAAGAAGGGGAAAATTGAAAGTAAAACATAAATGAATAGTAGAGTGGCATTATAAGACAAGGAACAAGACTGTAAAATAGAAGGGAAATGGAAATTATGAAGATAAAACCTAATCAAAACCAAAAATGACCAAACCTAACCTAAAAGGGCTCCCTTGAATATGAGTGGCACATGAATTTTGAGCTAATTGGATAGGTATATGGATTCAAGCAAGCGCCATTAACCCATTCTAGTTAGAGAACACCCTCTAGCAAGGCCAACCAAATTATAACACTAGAATCTCTAATGTATACAACTAAAATTTGGCCCAAGTAATGCATCTATAGATTCCCTAGATACTTTTAGTACTTACTATTAGAAAAAAAAATAGATCTCCCTTGATGAATGATTTGGTCTCAATATTATGATCGTATTAAGCCTTCTATCAAGATTTTTCTATTAGCATGGTGGAATTTGACTAAAAATCTAGATTTTTCCCTTTGTGTCAACTTACTAAATCATTCCACAACCAACACACCTCCTATGATGTCCATATCCCATGCAACAAACATTCTAGGAACCACAATTTGAGCAGGAATCACTACCTCCCACCCATAAACCAAATAGAAAGGTTTCCACTTATTCAAACTCTTTGTGGTGGTTTTATAAGCCCAAAGTATTGTAAGAATCCTTTCATCCAAATCACCTCATTTTGTTGAACAAACCTTGGTTAGTTGATGTGTCAATAATTTACTAAATTCTTCCACTATACCATTAGCTTGTAGATTATACAAATTTCTCTTCTAATATTGGATCTTGAACTCTTATGTTAGATTTATGTCGTTAAAGTTGCAATAATAGCACTAAAAAAGTGGTGACCTTAATCACTTATCAAACTTTTGGGGAATCCAAATCAAGTAATGATGTGGTCAAAATGAAATATGTTGTTGTATTAGTGGGAAAATAATTAGAATGTTTTGCTTCTACCCATATAATGAGATAAGCATTTGTGGTGATGATATAATGAGCTCTAAAATGGTGGGATGGTGGTATAATAGGACAAATGAAATTAACAGCACATTTATCAAAATATTGAAGTGCCCTAATAGAATTTAGAGGCAAGTAATCCCTTGGAGATGGCTTCTCATCCATATAGGAAGAATCACAAACGTTCACATGTTCCTCTGCATATTTAAATACAATAGGCCACAAGGGTCCATCTTCAAATATTATGTGTGTTCTTTCCTTACCTCCATAATGTACTTCTACAACTCCATGATGAAATTCCTAAAGTAAGTTAGGGAATGCATGGTCCAAAAATTAGCATTTAAGTATCCCATAACTCCCCAAATAATACAATTGTCTTGAAACCAATTAATAATCCCTAGCTTTAATAATAAAATATTGCTTAAAATTTGTAGATTACTTAAGAAAGGATAAACCTATGGCTAAAAATAGTGTAATATCCTTAAGACAATTAAGGATAGGAAACAGAGAAAAAAAAGCATATAGAAGTTAATCATCCATGATACCTCATAACACTCCTAATAAAATCTAAGATAAGTAGTCAAGACACACATTATGCATACTAGTGTTGATAATAACTTCAAAATAAAAAGTCTAGAACAACGCTAATCATCTTCAAATTCTCCCTTTTAGAATAGGGATATTAACCAAATACTACAAGGTTGGGTGCCCTATATAGAATATATATTTTCCTCCCAATAGGTAAGATGACACTTTTGAAAATCACATGCCATAGCTAACCCTTCTCTTTATGTGGAGGTGTAGTTTTATTCAACCTAGTACAATTTCCTACTTTCAAGATTAATAATATGATCTAGAATTTCCTCACGTGTTCAAGTGAAAACTACACCTATTGAAACATTGCATCCATTTACATGTACATGAATCCATGTATTCCAATCAAGAAGCATCATAATAGTAGTTACCAACTTTTCTATCAATCAATTAAAGGATTAGTCACAATCACTAGTCCAATAGAAGGCTTCCAACTTCTTCAATAATTTCCATGTCAGGTCTACAATGAAGGTGGAGTTACAAATAAATCTCTAGTAATAACTAGTGCGACATAATTTGATTTCAACATATTAAAACTAATTAAGGCATGCAAATAGTTGGTTCCACTATGCCTCTCTCTTTGGAAATGATGTACCAAATGGTGCGCAAAATGCATACTTATTTAGGTTCAAGAATGTCTATAATTGTTGTCAAGTTCCACTAGAACAAGCAGTTGACGATGGGCCTTGTTAGTGAGGCGACCCAAGATCAAACCTCACGGGGGGTGGTTGTTCCTCATGTTAGGGTGAGGAGACATGTTAAAAAATCCATTCATCTTAGGGCTGGTATGGCCCATGCTGGGTGTGATCCCTGGGTGAGTTTAATAGATTGGACGCCCTTGGGCGCAACTCCTCAAGCCATAGGTCAAGCCT
This sequence comes from Pinus taeda, assembly GCA_000404065.3. Classification (NCBI taxonomy): domain Eukaryota; kingdom Viridiplantae; phylum Streptophyta; class Pinopsida; order Pinales; family Pinaceae; genus Pinus; species Pinus taeda. The sequence continues at coordinate 73,231 of APFE030486739.1, read as the reverse complement.
GGAGGATCACAAACAACTTGACAAACAAAAAAACAAAACAATTTCTATAATTGTTTGTAGTGGTTACCCTATTGTTTGCAACATTGTTATATGATCCTTTAGTATCGCTTACACTATTTAATCATCCAAAAATAATTCTAGAACTTTTGAATATAATCTTGAAAGGATTCTATAACTATGTGAGGAAATACAATAGAAGAATTTTTCAACCCAAAAAACATCGCATTGTAAGAAAAGGAGACCTAATCTATAGTGAAACTTGGTCTTTCTTATGTATTCTACTATGATTTCAACCTAGTGGTAACCCAATAACCTATCAATGAAAAACTAGCTTCATTACCCAAAAAATTAACTAACATCTCATTGTTGAAGGAAGTTGGAAATGGGTCATGTAGATATGTTGTATCAAGGCCTCTCAAATGAAAAAAAAAAAAAACCCGAATATCCTTAGGGTATTTCTTAGTCTTTATCACTATACAATTGATCCAATCGATTTCGTAAATAAGAAAAAATAAGCCAATACCTATCATGTAGTATATCTCGTTCTTAAATTTTTATTTGAACCTTAGGTTGAGGCAATAAGTGTGTTATTTAATAGGAAATCTAGTTGTAATTTAATCTTCAACTTAATTAATTCCCCTTTTGTACCTTTCATTTGCATAAAAATATATGGAAATGGGTCCTCATACTCCTCCAACAATATTGCAACTTCTAGTGTGATTTGCTTGTCCTAGTGATATCCCATTGAAGTAATTTTTGGGTTTTCTTCACTACCTTTGTTAATTTTATGGAGCTTCATAGGTTATTGGTAACAATTTCTGGTTTTTCCTTTGTTATGCTCTCAAATCTACCTTGATCCTTCAAACTCCTCAAAGGAGGGATTTTGTAACTTCTCTAGGTCAATAATTTCTCCTTCATCTAGTCCCACCTTTTTGAAAAATGAGAGGCTTCTTGATTTCCCTTTCCAAAACCTTCAAAATATCAAACCTTTAATGGTGCAAAAAAATCCTAGTATGAAAATTATTTTTCTATTGATCGGCGAATAAGAATTATTTGATAACCATTAAGGAAATTGTAATCACAAGCTCATGCACCAATATTTAGTATGTCTTCATCATTCTTCACAATGGCAACAAGCCCTAGGAACATGTCCTAACGTACAAAAGACCTTATGGAAACAATATTATTTTTTAACACCTTCCTACCCCCACTTATATATGAAATTTTATATGTGAATGGTATGGTCTATCTTTCCTTGATATTGATTTACAAATGCGACCTTCTCCCAATTAGTTAAAGGAAAAATACTAGAATTCAAATTTAGGTGAGGGGGAGAAGAAAAAATTGTGCACCATAACAAGTTGTGCTTCGTCTTAAGTGATAATATTCTCCTTATACATATCCCACTAGAGATAAATAGTATCCCTAAAAAAAACATCTAACACCATTACATGTTGCTTGTCTATAACTATATACTCCATAGAATTTATAAAAATATTCAACATCTATGGTCCCATCACAAATGGGAGGATTTGTATGCTTTGTCCAAATCTAGTGAAATGATTATCAAAGTTTAAAATCAATTGGGAATGGTTATGGTCTCTCCAAATTTTCTCTCATCTACACATTCTCGAAAGCTCCTAATGAAGACCCTTGCGTAACTCCACCTAAAGGAATACCTAGGAATAGGTTAATAACAAGGACTTGATAAACTCTTACCTTTAGTTGAGGACATTCTTTTACATGTTGTCCCTTCACTTTAAAACTAGTATACTACACAGAGTGTCTTTATTTATTTTCTTGAGTGAGTTATTGAATTTGTTCTATAATGGATACTATATATATATATATATACACACTAGCTATGGAGATGCACCTAATGTTACGATATGGGTATCCCATGATACATTCTCATGACTTGTTTGAATTATTTTTACTCTTTGGGTTGTAATATTTTTTTGCATTAAAGTAGTTTCCATAAGAGGTAGTAAACATTTGATGAACGACTCTTTATACTACATCACCTGGATCTAATATTTGAACTTACTCATAAGATCCTAAAACCTCTATGTGCATGTAGTCTCCCCATTTTTTCCTTAATATTATTCAATTTCATAATTCTTTGACGAACTAAATTAGGCTACTAGATTTCATAAATAGAATGTTTCTTAACCTCATCTAGAATTAAAGTTGTTCTTTTTCGTAGGCCATGCATTACTTTCACATTCCACTATAAGGCTCTACCTTATAGATTTGTCTAGAATTCTACCATATTTAAAATTCAAGAAGTACCCTTAGCATTCCATATATCTTGATAGAGAAACCAATGTTTATTTGCACCATCTTTAACTGTACCTAAGAACTCTAATAACTTTAATGTATATCATTTGTTGTGTAACTAGATCATAAAAAAGAAGAAAATATAGATCAACGACTTGAAAATTAACCTCTTCGAGGGGGAAACTTTGTTTACATCACATAAATGAACAATTATTGGATGATTAAAATGAAAAGACCTCCTGGTATATATAACAGTCTAAGGGGTCACAATATAACCAAATCCTACATAACAAGAATATTGTAAGGGCACAACAATAACAATAAGGGGGCTACACTAACAATAATAATAATGGAGGTATACTAGTATTAGAGGGGCCTAACATTCCCCTATCCTTGAAAAAAAATATGTCCTCAATGCTTGAGTAGCTATGGATGCTTCTGTACAAAATTATCATTCTCCTATGTGGAATCTTCGGCGGGTAAGTTCTTGCACTTAATGTGATACTCTGAAATTGATCAATTATGTAGCTTTTAGTTTCTTGTTTCTATGACTAAGTCATGTTCTAATATGATTTTTCATTCATCGTGAAGTTCTAGCAATATTGTTTGAAAAGGGAACTTCTCACCTATAACCTTCTTTAAGCATGGAACATGGAAATATAAGTGTACTTAGGAAGATGCAAGTAGCTCCAATTTGTATGCCATAGTACCAATCTTTTGCAGCACCTTATAAGGACCATAGTACTTGGGTGATACTTTGTTATCCTTCTTAGCTTGCTTGAGGGACATTTATTTGTATGGTTGTAGCCATAAAAATACCTAGTCACCTACGTCAAAACTTCTTTCACTATGATGTTGATATGCTTGTTGTTTCATCTGATTATGTGCTAGATTGAGGTTGTCCTTTAAGAGTTGGAGAACTTGTTGTTTATGTTTGATGTGATATTCCACTACTTAAACCTTAGAATTTTATCTTAAATATGATGTGATGGGCGGTGGGTGATATCCCTAAAGTACCATGAATGGGGTCATTTTTGTTGCAACATGGAGGGAAGTGCTATATGATCATTTAGCCAGGGATACCCACTTAACCCATTGTATTTGTTTATCAGATACAAAGCAACGAAGATATCCTTCCAAAATTTTGTTCACTATCTCAGTTTTCCATCATATTGAGGATGATAATATGAGCTATGAGCTAATTGATTACCAAGATAAGAAAATAATTTCTTCCAAAATTTTCTAGCGAAAATGGTATCTATGTCACTTACAATAATATTTGTATTTCCATGTAGCTTTTGAATTGTTTTCATAAATGCAGTAGCAGTTGTATTGGATTTAAAAGGATGAGACAATGCACAAAAGTTCTCATACTTGGTGATTCTATCAACTACCACCATGATGACACTCTTTGCTTCAAAATTAGGTAAACCTATGATAAAATCCATTGAAACCTCCTCCCAACATTGGCTTGGAATGGCTAAAGGTTGTAACAGACCTAGGGTCTTAATTGTCTCAACTTTAATTTTTGGAAAACCAAACATTTTTCCAAAAACTTTTGAATATTAGATTTAAGGCCATGCCGAAGAAAATCCTTCTTGACCCTGTGTTAAGCTTTTAAAAATCTTGAGTTCCCTCCTAAAGGAGAGGTGTGCAATTCAAAAAATATTATTTTGTTTGAGTTGGGAATTCTTACATAGATATTAGCAATCCTTCTACCATAATGAGTCATTTTTCTAGATAAACGCATCAGATGTATTGGGATATTGCTGCAATTTTTTAATGATTGTCCACATCTCTTTTCCATTCTTCCATTCCTCCCTCGCTTCAGTTTTCCCATTAGGTTGGATAATAGAAATGGCATAGATAAATTATTCCACATCCTCATCCTTTCTTAAGAGTGCATCTGCAACAACATTTTTCGTCCTTTTTCTGTAGATTATTTCAAAGTCATAACCCAACATCTTACTGACCCATTTTTTGCTGCTATTCTAAAGATAATATTTGTTCCAAAAAGTATGTAAGACTATCATGATCTATTTTTACCTTGAAGTGCCTTCCCATTAAGTAAGGGCACCATTGTTTCAGGGCATGTAGTATTGCCAACATTTCCTTCTCATAAATAATTTTGTGTAAATAATTTCCTTTAATTGGACTACTTTCAAAAGCAATGGATCTTCCTTCTTTCATTAAAACAGAATCAATACCATTTACTGAGGCATCACATTCCACCATAAGGGTTTTTGTGAAGTTTGGAGTAGCTAAAATTGGAGCTTGGCACATTTCCTCTTTAATATGTTCAAAGGACTTAGTTTCTTCTGGACTCAAAGAAAATTCATATTTTTTTAGTAATTTTGTTAGAGGTGTTTCTATTTTCCCATAATTCTTAACAAACTTAAGATAATACCCTATCAACCCGAGAAATCCTTGAAGATGCTATAGGGTTGTGGGGATTTTCCATTCATTGATGGCTTTAATTTTGTTGGAATCTACCTTAACACTCTTATGAGATAAAATATGACCCAAATATTTCACCTCCTATACCCCAAAGAAACATTTACAGGTCTTTACAATTTTTTCTCCTCCAATAGTTTGAGCACCTTGTCAACATGTTGAACATGATCCTTCCAAGACTCTTTCTAGATCATTGTATCATCAAAAAGTACTAACACAAATTTTCTAAGGAAGGGTTTGAAAATGGAATTCATTAAACCTTTAAATGTGGAAGGTGTATTAGTAAGGCCAAAAGGCATGACCAAAAATTCATAATGACCTTCATGAGTTCAAAATGTTGTTTTTGGAATGTCTTCAATCTTCGTTCTAATATTATGATATCTTAAATGACTATCTAGCTTGGTGAAGTAAATTTCTCCATGTAATTCATCCAACAATTCATTAATGACAAGAATTGGAAATGTGTTTTCAATGAGCTTGTTGATCTCCCTATAATTCAGACGCATACTCCAAGATCCATCCTTCTTGTGTACCAATACTATTGGAGTAGAGAAAGACTTTTGTCTAAGTTGAATTATACATTCCTCTAACATTTATGCAACCATGCGTTCAATTTCACTCTTTTGGGCATAGGGATATCTGTAAGGTTTGATGTTTGGAGGAATGATTTATGGAATCAAGTAAATATCATGATGATGATAATGAATAGGTGGAAGGCCTTTAATAGTCTCAAATACCTTGGATTGATTATTCAAGATTCTTTGGATATCTAGATAAATAGATGATTTAAATGTTTGAACATCTAGTGAGCATAATTGTGTGTAATTCCTCATTGTTCTTTCTTCAAAATATTTTCCATGCCATTAGAGCTTATTATCTTCCCTGGTTTCCCTATAATGCCCTAAATTCAATTTCACTTCCTTCCTAGAAAATTATCAAGAAATGTTCTTGAAAATTAAAAGCTATCATCCCTAAAGATTGTAACCATTGGACTCCTAATACAACACCAATACCACCCATTGGAATGGAAAGAATTGGACTATTCATTACATATTCCCTCATGGTTAGATTTATATTATGGAACTTCCTTGAGAAATTTATAGTGACCCAGGTGCTAGATATAGAAGACAACTTAATTCCCTGGCTATCTTACAGTGAATAAAATTACGGGTACTAGCCAAATCGATTAGCATTATTACTTTTTCTTTATATATCCTTCTATCTTGAGATTTTGAGTGTTAATTCTTGTCAATGCATTACAAGATATGATCGAATTAATTTCTTCTTTCTCTAGGGTTGGTTCCTATTGTATATCATCTTCTTTTGATGCTTCTTGTTCCTTTTCTTCCTCCTCTTCACAATCTATGTAAAATAATTTATTTTCAGCACACTTATGACCCTTAGTGTATTTGTTATCACAATTGTAAAAAATCCCTTTTGATCTTTTCTCCTATAGTATTTGTGGTGTCAACCTTATAGGCTATGGAGTTCTAGGAGAAGAAACACTTCCATATTTATAATTGTGATTGGAAGACTTCCTTGTTGCCACTTTCAACTTTTCTTGCCACCTTGAATCCCCTCTTCAATGAAGTAGGTTCCCAAAGGTAAACCTCATGTTGGATGTTATCCTTTAAAGTTCCTATGAAGACTTTAATCCTATGCTCCTCTGGCATATCATTTACCTTGATATTCAATCTTTGGAAGTCCTCAATGTGCTCCACCATTGAACCCTTTTGTTTGAGATTTATTGATTGGCTAAAGAAGGTATTTCTCTTTGTATCCCCAAAATGTGCTGCTAATTCTTCTGCAAAATTTTTCCAAGTGACAATTGTTTTGTGAGAACAAAGTCATTGATACCACAAAAATTGATTGTGTTCTAAACATAAATATGTAATGCATACCTTTTATGTGTGTGGCAGATTATGTAGATCAAATAATTGCTCCATCTATAGTATCCATGCTATCGTATCCTTTCCATCGAACTTCCTCATATCTATCTTTGGAATGTGGTGGGTCTTAAGCCCAATATTGGAGCCTCTAACATCATAATTCATATTCCTTTTTTCCTCATCATGATTTTCATGGATTACTTTATCACCACTGGGAAGACTTTCTTCTAGCAATTTTTCCAAACCTTGCTTCAACCCTTCCATATTGACATTCATAATTGCTTCCATGTCTTCTTTTAAACCGTAATTCATTACCCCCATATACATTTTTATACCATCTATCTTAACATTAATAATGTCTTCGAATTCATTTTTTGTTACATTTTGCGATAGTGAAAATTTTTGCACTCGGTCTCATAATTTTGATATATCATGTTGCATTTCTTCCTCTTCTTCATGTGTCATAGTAGAGCTTTCTAGTTTCTTACTAGGTGTATCCATTTTTTAAGACATATTTTGGAATCAAACAAAGATATATATGCTTCATTATGCCCCTCGAATCACTTCAAACTGATTTTTCAAACAAAGTTATGGAAAATTTTAAAAAAATACACACATTTTTCTTTCATTTAGGAGCTCATTCTTGAAATGGTTGTACCTCTGTAATTTTAGCCTTCCAAGGTCTTAAATTAGGTCTTATGGTAGCCATCTATGTCTTCTTTCTAATTCCATAAGTCATACCAAGATTGGATTCTTCAAGATAAATTTATGCCAAATCTCCCATGATGGCCTGATTATGGATTGGTCTAATAGAGAGAACTTGTATGGGATGCCATGCATCACTATTTCATCCTTCAGTCGTGAACATGATACACAAGAAACTAATTTCCATGCAATTCCATTATATTTTAACAAAATTCATATATGATTCTTGATGAGAAATTTACAAAGATTTTCACTAGGTCACATATTTGAGACTGAATTATCGATCATGCAAAAACCCTAACTTATTCAGATGATATCTCATAAAATATAGTGAAAAAATATCTGATATTTTTACACTAAGTTAACCAATATTTATTCTCCATGTGGTAAAAATTTCAACTTTTAAATCCTCACAAAAAAAAAATTATAGCGGAAATTCCAAGGTAACCTATTTGAAGTAGCAAAGCCCTAGAAATCAAAGCTCTGATACCAAATGTTATGCAACTAGATAAAAAAAACAGAAGAAAATATAGATCAATGATTTGAAAATAACCTCTTCAAAGGGGAAACCTCCTTTTCATCACATAAATGAAAAACTATTATTTGATTCAAATGACAGGACCTCCTTGGTATATATAGGAGTGTAAGTGGTCGCAATATAATCAGAGCCTACATAACAATAATAATGTAATGTCAAAAAAATAACAATAGTGGGCTTCTATGGGACACAACAATAAAAATATGGGGGCTACATTGGCACAATAATGAAAATAAGGGGGCTACACTAACAATAACAATAAGGGAGGTACACCAATATTATAGGGACCTAACATCAATCATTGTGTTATTATCATAGTAATAGAAGGAATTCCAATGAAAATTACTCCTCACAGTATTTTTTGTGCTACTAAATTCTAATTTTGTTTATAAAAGTCCCTACAACCCCTCTAATTCACTAATAACTTATTTTCACTACCATTATCTTGGTCATTATTTCCTCCCAATACTTGTTGATTACATTGAGAAAAAAATTGGAATTGATATAATTTATTTAATTACATGATTTTTAAATGTCTTGGCAGTGTGATTAGGGCTTTTCCAACTCTATTGACAATAAAAAGTATTGCATTTACCTAGGGGGAATTATTCGCCTTTGAATAGTTTAATCATTCCAATAAGTGCATCTTATAGCTATGCATCACCTTCTATTTCTCTACTCTCTTGGTTATTCCAAATTGTTTTGGAATGTAAATTCTCCTATAGATATATTTATATTGTTGGTCTATACTTTAGCATCCACTTTTAATGCTCTCTAGGTTTTTCCTTTATATCCTATTGATTTTCCTTGACCACTATGTCCTCTTGTTGGATGTCTATCTTACATGAAATATTTTCCTTTCAACCATTGGCTAGCCAACTCTCATTGATTATTTAATTTTTGTAACTCTTGCAACTTTCCTTCAGCACTAATATACTTCTATAATTCACCACCTTTTTTCTTGAATTCATTCATCTAGTTTAGCCCCATCAATCCATAATATATACTCTCATAAAAACATATTCAACATTTTCATAATTTCTTTCTCCCCTCCATTATGCTAATTTTTCCTAAATTTCTTCATCATTACTAGCATTGCCACTAGAAGACCACCCCCCCCCCCACCCCACCCAACCACCCATATTGGTTGCTTAACTTGGCATGCTATAAATTTCAAAGGGAATCACACCATATTCAACCAACTACATCTTGATATAAGCTTGGAATTATTTTATCAACTTCTCACATGCTCCCCTCTTGAGCTCTTTCATATCTTTTGAAAATGATTGATACATGTCTACAACAAATTCTATAGCAAACCCTTGTGCCATAGCCTTCCTCTAGAAATAAAATATTTTGGTTTCATATTGCTCCACTAATAGAAGCATGACTAAATCCCTTGTGCCATAGCCTCCCTCTAGAAATAAAATATTTGGGTTACATATTGCTCCACTAATAGAAGCATGACTAAATTTTGGGTTTTTCATTCTACCGTATTCCTCTCCCCTCTATTCATTTCTTGGTATTTGTTTAAGTTGTTGTAAACATTGGTAAAGGGTTACTAGAAACTCAATCCAAAATAATCCATAGTCATCACTATCGGAATCACCATACAAAACTATTTGTTTACACTACTCGAACTTCCAATCCATGCAAATATGCTTCTTGAAAAATGAAACACTCAAAACGTTTTTCAAACAAACCTTGAAAATATGATGTTAGAAATTTCTATCTCATCCTACAAGGGTTCCTCTCTCATGTTATTAGCTCTATGATGGAAATATTTTTTGGCTTTATTAAGAGACCAATTTCCACTATTAGGTGTCCAACAAATGTCTAATTAAATCTAGTCTTGGCATTTTCAACCCCTATTAAGGGAAGGTGTCACTCAAATCCCATGTCAATACTAAATATAGGAATGTATGTTAAAAGTTGATGGTTTACAATTTTGTTTTAACATTCATCCATTATAGAATCTATACTAGAAATACACACTCTTTAAACACATGCCATATTCAAATTCATATCATCCAATATATCTAAACACAAAAATTGGGTGGAGTTTTTAACATACCAATCATCCATGTAAAATATATAAAGCACAATTTGAAAATAAAATGGGGGATTCCTTTACTCCATTCCAATACATATTTTCACGCACAACAGGATATGGCCCTTGGTCAAATTTGTAGCCTTACAATATTGGAAAACCTATTCCACAAAAAAATAATAGTTCAAGCAATACCTATCCAAATGGACAATAAATCATGTAGCCACTATTTTTAGCCCTAAAATCCCACTTATGCATTCTTCCAAGCGACCAATGTTGACTTTATCGAAAAACCTAATTCTAACTACCCTATGCAAAATCATAAATGAATTATTTACATAACATAACTACCATTTGACTTAGGCCATAAAATAGGATTTATTTTCCATAACTCATGTAATTAACCCTGGCTTCAAGTGGTGTAGTCAAGGTTGTCCAAGTATCACAATATATTCTTTCTTAGCACTCTACGCATCATCCAAAAATGAAGAGGCAAACCAATACAATAAACACATGATAATTAGAGTCAGTGATGCAATGTCATGGCCTAACTTATAGACATAGACTTCTAAATTAATCTTAGTCCCCTTCACTCTATATCAAGGGATAGTTGCATTGTTAAATATAGGCTCAACTATAAGCTTGATTTATATTGGACCATTACATTATTTTTTATCCATCTTGATGCTTTCAGAGTGGAAAAAGTGAAGGAGTCAGCTCACAAGACCATTTTTACTGAAGGGACCTAGTTTGACACATTTGGGTTTGAAGCCTTCCTGGAGAATTTTTAGGCATAAAATGACATTTTTTGGGGGTAAAAATTTACCTCTTTAGAGCCACACCCATTTTTCCTATTATACACACAACTACCATGAAACACCTCAATCAAAGTTTGTATGCAAAAGTTATGCCACTCAGAAGTTGACCTTCCTATTTTCGCCACCATAATTTGATAGGATGCCTCATCAAGCCCCAAAACTCATGGAAAATAGGATAGCCATGTGATTATGATGAAAAAGACTCTAGAATTTTAGATATTTTAAATCTATTTCAGAGTTGAGGGAGTCAAACCTAACCATTACTATGTTATCGGGTTGTGTTTTAACCAGGACACTAGGAGGAAAAGGGGTTTTATTATTGTTAATTTCATTTGTTCCATAGAAAAGGAATGTAGTTGAGAGAGATAGAGAGAGAGAACACAGAGAAGATTTATGTATTGTTGTAACCCACTAACCACAAGCCATACATCTTTGTACTCGCAACCATTTTCTATTCAGAGAAAGAGAGTATGGTAGTATCACCTTCTAGTTGGGTTTTCTCTCGAAAGGGTTTCCTAGGATATATCTTATGTCAAGAGTGGTATGTAAGTTTTTATATCATTCTTGTATATTTTATACATAATTATAATTCACACATGCATACACAATACACAATAATTTACATATCAATAAATCTAAAGAGAAATAAACACCCATAGTGCAGATTTTGGATTTTTAAGTATAGTTTATCATATTTTTTGTGACAAACTATCAAGTGGAATACCCATGGTAGTTTACATCGTATTAGTATGAGAGTAGGTTTCTTTGGATATGTTGTTGATATTTGTAAGGGATCTAAATTGGTTAAGCCAAAAGTCATAAAATCTTGGTCATGGTTGATGAATCTGTGAATAACCCGCATGATCATGCAAAGGAGAGGTTTTCACAATTGGAAGCACACGTTATAGATATAAGTTGTAATATGAATCTACTCATGTCACCAAAAATAATACTAGGTTATTCAAAGAAGACAAGGGTTCTAATGCAAAGGGAAAATCAAAGGGGATATGAGGAGATTACGAAGAAATAGAGAATGAGAGGAAGAAAGGACCCAAAAGAGATCAAACAAGTTTGAGTGTGGTGAATCATTCATAGTCCCTAATGAAAATGGAAGAAAAGGTCGATATCAAGTCATACTAGGGTCAAGTAAACACTCTAAATATAAATCACTAGTTGCAACAATTAAAAGTTTATTTAAGTGTTCATCATATAGGCGATCAATAGAATATTTCATTTATGCAATTGAAATTAGAGGTCCATGCTCTGATCTGGTAGAAAAGACACATAAATACCTTGAGGTTGGAAGGGTATCCTTTAATGACTAAGTGGGAGGACTTTAAAACCATATCAGTTATGTGGAGGACTAGTGGATCTCGTGGCACTACTTTAGGCAAAACCAAGGGAAGAGTTTACTAGAGTACACACTAAAATTCAAAAACATGGCCATAATGTTGGGTATCTCTGGTGCACACAAATATAATTCTACAGTTGATAGACATAATCATATATATATATATATATATATATATATATATATATATATATATATATATATATATATATATATATATATATATATATATATATATATATATTATTAAATAATTGAATGGTGATCTGACAAATGAGGGTTCTTGGCTTATATACCGCCATGGGAACCCTTTCAGGAAAGTGCATGATCTATGATCATTCCCTTTCATTTGATCAACCTAAAATTACTCTAATTAATTTTTACATAGCATTGCCTCCCTCTTGAAAATATTATATTTCCTCAAAGCAGACGTAATGGCAGGTGTTTTTGGCGAAATCAAGAGTCTTCTTCTTCTAGTATATTCTTCCACTTGATAAGGTATTATTTAATTACTTGTGAACATAAATTTTTCTCCCTGGTGGTGATGATTCCCTCTAGTTCTAGGATGAGCTTACCTTCATCATCTAACATTGTAAGGGAAGTTTGTGTTTATTGGTGTTTTCCTAATGCCTTTTTAAGATACAATACATGAAATATGTTGTGAACTCAACTATTATCAAGAAGGCTTAAGCTATATGCTACTTGACTGATATTTTCTTAATCGTTACCTTGTCCAACCTTCGATAATCCATGCATAGTCTAAAGGATCCATCCTTCTTTAGGACAAGAACCACTAGAGCAACATATAGGTTTCTACTCTCTGTGATGATTCCACACCTTAAAAGATCTTGGACTAATCCTTTGATTTTAGTTTTCTGGTGGTGTGGATACCTATACAACTTGATGTTGATAGGGTTTGACCCTGATTTGACTTCGATTATGTGCTCCATTTCTCTTCCAGGCGACATATTCTTAGTAAGATCTTGGAACACCTTTTTGTGTTTTTGGATCAATTTTTTAACTTCAATTGGTAGTTCTTGAACTTCAGGTGCTTCTTTGCTAAACAATCTTGAAACCAACATCTCCATATGATGACATTGTACTACATATGCTAGTGCTCCCTTCCGAATCGTTTTCATCATTTGGGATGATGATACAATTTGATTCTCAGGGGGATGGAACCCATATAACTTGTACTTTTTCCCTTCCCATTTAAATTTTATACATTTTCTTTTATGGTTGGAAAACTAAGTGCCTAGGGTTTGTAACCATTGGATACCTAGGACCACATCCACTCCTCATAATGGTATAGTGTAGAATGAAGATTCTAGATTATAGTCTTGAATCTGTAATTTGACTTTATGGCATTTCCCTACTTTTTCAATTTTCTTACCATCAACTACCATAAATTTCATGTTGAGCTTGGGAAATGTGAAAATGTTGAGCCTTTTTGCCATACTTGAGTCCAAAAATTTGTGTGTGCTACCAGTATCAATTAGAACCATTACATTTTTCTTTTTGATATGTACTTTTAATTTAATGTCTGGGGTTGAGATACGCCTGTCATGGTCGATAATGAAACTTGTGAAATATTCTCATTATCTGTTTTTGGAGAAAATTGTAGAGAATATTCAATTTCTTCTATGTATATTTCTTCATTAATTGAATCATTGGTTGCTTCACATGTATACAGGTTCTTGGTTTCTTTTCCCTTAGCACATCTATGTTTAGGGCCCCATTTTTCGCCACAAGTTTTGTATTTACCTTCTTTCATTCTTTGCATTTCCAAATTATTTTTTTCTCCTTGACGAAGATGTGGCGGAACATATTTTGAATTATCTGTGTTCTTAGTTTTGGGAAATATTCATCTCGAATACACTCTTTCGACTTTTGGCCACAACATATTTTCGTGCTTCTTTTCAATAACTTTTTATTTCTGCCTTTCTTCTTCTATATAGGTGATATCATGAAGCTCAAGCTCAACCTAGAGATGGCGTTTAAGTCCCATGATGTATGATTGAATGAGATGATTTTCTGATAGTCCAAGTACTCGTGTAGATAAAATTTCCAATTCTCGAGTGTATTCACCCACATCTCCTTTTTGTTGCAGTCTGGTGAGTGTTGAGAAGAAATCTTCTTCCTTGACCTCTTGGAACCTCTTAAAGGATGATTTTTTTAATTTCTTCCAACTAATATAAGGTGTCATCTTCTTCCACCACATATACCAATTATATGCTTCACCTTCTATTTGCATGGATACATGGATGCATGTCTTATCTTTTCATCATCATTTTTAATACTATAAAACTCAAAATATTCTTCTACTTTATTGAACCAAGCAACATTTCATTTCTCATTACTGTTAAATTTGTAGAGCTCAATTTTTTCTCTTCGTTGATATGTAGTAATTGGTGGAGTGAAGAAGGGGTATTGATTCGAGAACTGTATATTTGAGTATTGATTATAGAGCTACATGTTTTGAAAATTCATGTTACGTTTTTTGTTGATTGGGTATGGAAGATGTTTTTAGATACTCAAGGCTTTCACGTGAGTCTGATGAGTTTGTGTATCTAAATAATTTGGATGTTGAGTAGCTTCGTTAGTCCAGGGTATTTGATTAGGTGTAATCTTCAACTTGTCATAAATACAGGTCAACATCATTGTTGCTTGATTATGAGATATTAATGTTGCATTATGATTTTGATCCACCTTATCTAAAAGGATTGCATGATCCTTTTTAAATTTGATATGATTCTGCTCAAGTTGATTCTCTATTCTCTTCATTGAATCGTGGAGTTCCATGATTTTTTCGACATGTCCATTGACCTTAGTCTCAAGATCTATCATTTTTTTATTAAAATTGGCCATTGACATCAATGAAGACATTGAACGGGTATGTGGTGGTTTATATTTATCTAGCTTTAACCTTTTCCTTAACTTGACCCTATTTTTTTTAATTTAATTTTATAAATATAAAACTCTCTTTTTTAATATCACTTTATTTATAATTGAATATTAATTAACATATATAGATATTAAATATTAATTAATTATATAATTATAAATAATATAATAAATTAATACTACAACTATATGGTAATTAATATAACTATGAATTCTTATATCTACCAAATCGATCCAAAGGGACAACGCGATGGTCATGGTGACATCGGTGGAACATGTCAATTGGGGAGGTACAAGGTGGTCAGTCGAGCGATGATGGAGGGAGTGAATGGGTAATTGTGCTGGATGACACAACAGTGGAAATTCATAAGGGAATTTATGGAGAGAGAAAACAAGCATTGTGGACAGATTGGGAATGGGGAAGGCGCAACATAATCGGATAGGAGGGAAAATGGGTGGACGGGGACGTTTGACGAGTAAGACATAAAAACAAGAGAATAGTTTATTGACGAGTGATGGAAATGGTGGACACAAGCATGGGAAGAGGCAGAAAAGACAAGAAAGGTGATGGGGTCATAGAAGAACAAAGAGTATACTAGTTAGCAGTGAAAGTAAGGGCAATGAACTGAATTTGAATGCAAGTCGAGGGTCGCTAGCTCTGATACCAAATGGTGCAAAAAAATATAATTCTGCAGTTGACAGAAATATATATATATATATATATATATATATATATATAATATATTATATATATATATATATAGATATATATATATAGATATATATATATATATATATATATATATATATATATATATATATATTATTAAATAACTAAATGATGATCTTACAAATGAGGGTTCCTGCTTATATTATCGCCATGGGCACCCTTTGAAGAAAGCGCATGATCTATGATCGAGCCCTTTCATTTAATCAACGTAAAATTAATCTAATTAATTTTTACATAAAAAATTCCCAAAATAATCCATATGTACTCCTCAAGTATCTAGGGGGTCTACATAGCCATTTTTGGAAGCAAGTGATTTTGTTTAAGCCCAAATCAATGGACAATGGTTGTGTATAGGCATAGTACATAGAGACCATAGGCTGGAGGAAAGGGAAATCAAGTGGATCAAAGGAGAAGGAGCACCATGATGCTTCTAAGGATGGGAATAAGAAGTGGAAAGTGTGGAAAGATAGAAATATGGCAGTCACACCACACTAATGCAAAGACCCCAAAAATCACTACAACCACTGGAATATTGATGGCCATACATAAGCGAGGTGTTGGAAGTTGCATCTCGAACTTAACTTGGAGAACAATAAGAAACAAAATAAGAAGAAGAATCTCGTGGTCACTAATTCGAACAACTAGGTTGAAATCATCTTGGATTTCTATGTGAAGATCATTTGTATGGAAGTGCATAAGGAGTCGAATCCCAATAGCCTTAAACAATATGAAGATAAATAAATGACCAAACTCTTCCACATAAAGATATAGGTCAAGAAGACAAATATTGATGTAATGTTTGAATATAGGTCATAGGAAAATCTCATGGCAACAAAGGTAATCAATAAGTTGGGATTGGAAGTTCATTATCCTCCAAACCTATACTCATTGGGATGTGTAAATAAGGATGTAGAGTTGTAGGTAACAAAATAGTGAAAATTTAGGTTTGTTATCAATGTTGATTTTATTGATGAAGTTGAACTAGATGTAGTTCCCCTTAATGTATGTGGGGTGGGTTTTGGAATTCACTACATGTATTTGCAAAATGTAATATTCATGTGGAGATCCAATTGGTACAAGCTTGTTGAGGACAAAAAAAATTCACCATCAATGTGCACAAAGCCAAGCTGAAAATTTCACTGGTAAGTGCCAACCAAACCAAGAAATTGATCAGTTCTAGCTAGAAGTATTTTTTACTATTTTTAAGAGAAAATCAACATGAGATCCAACTATTGTCAAACACCCTATTTCCAAACATTTGGTTGTACGGGTAGTTTGTTATAGAAGCAAGTGAGGTAATGTAATAGTTGTAGTAGATGCTAGAATGGGAATTAACATAATGTATTGATTACATGGTGTTAAATGAATTGACACTCAAGAAAGGGTACCCCTTTCCTAGAATAGATGATTTGCTGGATCAATTGAAATAAGAGAAATAATTCACCAAGTTGGAATTAAAGTTTGGATATCACCAGGTTCAAGTCAGAGAATAAGATACCTAGAAGACCACCTTCAATCCAGGAAAGGTTTGTATGAGTGGTTATTCATGCCATTGGACCAATGTAATGCACCAACTACATTTATGAGGTTAATGAATGATATGTTGCACCCTTTTATAGATTCATTTTTTGTCATCTATTTGGATGATATATTGGTATATGACTGCTACTTGGGAGGAGCACATCTCACATTTGACACAGGTGTTGGAGACATTAAAGAAGCACCAACTACTAGAAAATATCAAGAAGTGTAAGTTTGCACAGAAGAATTTCATGTATATAGGGTATGTGATATGTGGAGGTGAGTTGAAGATAGATATTGCTAATATGGATGCCATCATGAAATGGTCAATGCCTACTAGTGTTCTGAGGTTAGGAGTTTCATTGTAGTAGCATAATACCTAAGGAAATTCACAACCTCATTTTCAGTGGTAGAAACACCACTCCATGCCATCACAACAAGCGGAAAGAGTTTCCAATGGGGAAAGGGTCAACAAAGCGTCTTTGAGGAGCTAAAGAAAAAGATTAGTCAAGCACCAATTTTGGTATTATGAAATTTGCAACAACCCTTAGAAGTGAACATAATTGTGAGTGGGTATTTTATGGGGGAGATCTTGATGTAGGGAGGAAGTCTTGTATCCTATCATTTTGAAGTATTTCATGGGGCACTTACTAACTGCCTTACCTACAACAAGGAGATTTATGCCCCAGTACAAGTTGTGAAGAAGTGAAAGCACTATCTAATGGGAAAGGAACTACTACAAATAGGAATAAATTTCAATGAAATAGTATGATGGTATGGCTAAAATTGGTTGTAACAAAAAAATTACAAGAATAATGTCAAATGTTTTTTTTCTAATCCGCTCACGTTTGTTAATATTATGACGAATTATCTCAAAGTCATTTTTCTTCTAACGGTTTTCCATCTTTGTCACAATACAGATTAAAAGACCAATTTTTCACAATTACAATGAGAGAACTTCTATCCATTGAATTATTCAAATGGTCAATCACTTTTTGACTAGTCAACCCTGATTTGGTCAACAAATATCAGAATTCCAATGGTACATAGATTTAAAAATATGTTGCATTTAAGATATGTTGTGACATTTTTGCTACAAATACAACAATTCTAAAAGGTTATAAGGTTTTTTTTCAAGAAAAACACACACACACACACAAATATTTCATTACAAAAATGTAATAGATCTAATACACCAGTTAATTTTATAACATAATATTTTTGTGGGAAAAATGTAAAAAAACATTAGTAGGGGAAAACATCAAGGGGATGATTTGAGATGTTATTTCCCTTGCACTAAATGTGGGAACTTGCGTCACGAGAGAGTTTTAAAATAAATATCTAAAAGACATTATAGGAGACATGGACACATTGAAGGGGGACCAAAGGAATATCTTCCCTTGGTAAGCTATATATTCATTATATATTCTCTTTATATCAATATTATTTGTAAAATTTGATATTATTATACTATTTGTTATGCAAAACTAATTTTTCATTATTGTTTGTAATTATAAAGTCAAATTGGCCCCCTAGGTGTTCAAATGCACCAAGTAGTAGTGGAAATGATGTTGTACAAGTTGAGGAACATGGAGAAAATATTGAAGATTTAGTTAATGATACTATGGAAGAAGATGACAATGATAACATATTTCAAGATGATGGGACAAATGAATTGATCCAAGACATGTTTTCTCAACTAGTTAATGATTGGGATGAGGAAAACGATGTTATTTTTTATCTACCTTTGCTAGAAAAAGAAAAGATGCCACTTTATCAAGGATAAAGAGAAAATATTCTCTCCACTACATTATTTTTTGTGAACTTAAAGGTTTTGAATAGTTTGTCAAACATTTGTATGACATAGATCCTAAAGTATGTAATATGTTTCCTTACATAGTATACATAAAGGTTGTTTTTTTTTTTTCCTTTTTTAGTTCTAATTAATGTTTATAATAAGAATTCAATATTTAAGATTAACATTACTTATACTAACTAGTGATTTTTTATATTGTAGACTCTTAGGCAAATTTTTGTTACCATCACCAAATATTTTACCTTGCACACATTGTGATTTATTTTCCCTTATGGAAGAAATTGGAAGGGAGTATCAAGCTATAAATGCATTTCCTAATGATCATATTATATATTATGGACAACATGCATTGAAAATAAAGTTCCTACAATGTAATAGCAGTAGATATTGAACTAATCAAATAAGAAAAATTGTACCTCAAAGGTTCCTCATCATATTCCCATAGTTCCATGATTCTAGTGATTGTTTAGGTTCGAAAACATAGCACAAGTTATGGATTACCATGTACAAAAGAGAAGGGGAGATGGTGTTCTATGAATTCCTATAGATGGCTATGAATTTAGGGAAATTGAGAAAAAGTGGCCATGTTTTAAAGATGAACCTCACAATGTTAGGCTTTAATTGGCAACTGACAGTGTTAATACATTTGGAGAGCTTAGGTTTATTTACTCAATGTGGCCAATTTTTGTTACAATAATAACCTGCCTCCTTGGATTTCAAAAATGAGGGAGCACATAATGTTGAAAATGATTGTTCCAGGTATCTTTTTACATTAATTTTTCATTTAACATTTTCATTTGTCTGTTGTTGCATAATATCTATACATATTTATTTACTTATATATATATATATATATCATGGTAGTAATTATTTGTAATTTCAAACAATTAGGTAAGTACTAAGCTAAAGATATGAATGTATATATAGGGCCTCTTATCGATGAGTTACTAAATTTATGGGACGACGTCACTATGTATGACATTTGTAAACCAATAAGGCAAAGGAAATTTTAATTCCATGATATAATTGTATGGACAATCCATGATTCACCAGGGCTAACACATTTTTTTGGCATGAAATATTCCATTGCACTTTAATAGCATATAATTATTTGAAGATAGCATGCATGTTTTTTAAATAATCCCTTTGTACAATTGAAATTAATCCATCTCTTTCATATCTTCACACAAAGGGTAAATTTTTATGTCCAATTTGTGGTCCTAAGATGAAATCTTGTCATTTAATTTTTTTAGGAAATACAGTGTTTTATGAGTATAGGCACTTCCTCCATAAGAACCATAGATATAGTACTACTAAAAAACATATTTTCAATGAGAAAGAAGAGACTATATTAAAACCAATATGAATGAAACCTCACATATGGAAGTTGGAACATAGTAGAAATCATCAAGGTACACAATTTGTTTAAGTATCATATATGTAATGATTTAAATTTTTATTTTTTCAATTTATTTTACCATATTTGATAATTATTGTTTTGATTTCTTCTTGCTTCATCAAGTTCATGAAGTTATTAATAATGGGCTTCTGCGAGAACTAGAAAGTTATCCCACTCAATTCATAAGGTTTCCCTACTCTAAGGACCTGAAAATAGCTCATTTGTTTTATATGATGCA
Organism: Pinus taeda; assembly: GCA_000404065.3. Lineage (NCBI taxonomy): Eukaryota > Viridiplantae > Streptophyta > Pinopsida > Pinales > Pinaceae > Pinus > Pinus taeda. The sequence goes on along the minus strand of APFE030486739.1, from coordinate 52,538 downwards.
TATTGGGAAGAATGTGACCTAAACGTTATGGCAATCATAGATGGTAGGAGGGATAAAGAAAAAATTGTCAAACTTCAAAACATACAACATATTATAATTCATTTTACTTGTGTTACAATTCATCATGTATATAGGATCAAAAACCAAGTAGATCGACTATGAAAAGCTCGCTTGGACCTGAACCTTGGTAGATGGAAATTTATAAAAACTTAGGAATTCCAACAAATGGAACATTTTCATGACCCTTGCTTCTAGTTAAAGACTCCTATCTATATATTTTTTGTATAGTATATGAACATTTCAACAATTTATAGGTAATTAATATGTCGTTTTATAAATCTAAAAACTTGTGTATAGACATGTAATATGGGTTTTTTGTTGTTTTTTTTTTCTTGTATGTCTCTTTATGAGCACATGCTTGTAGTGTAATATCCATCTAGATATATTTAAAGGGCCCCTTATGGTTAAAAAGGAACGCCTAATACATATATGGATGTAATTTTTTTTTCTTAATAAAATTGTAGGATTTTATTCCCAAAAAAATAAAAGATGGAGTTTATTTTGTTTATTAAGCAATTAAATTATAAATTTATCATTTTCTAATGTGAAAGGTTATACTAAGGTTTTGATGAGTGAGAATATATTCTTCAAAAAAAACATCTAATAATATTATTATGGAACTTTTTCTTACATGTAACAAGTAGTATTAGCCCCAAGGTGCATTATGGTGTGGTCTATTTTGTATGGAATGCCATAATTTGTCTCTAAATATTGGAAATGTTAACCATTGTGTTTAGTTTTCCTGTCAAGCGGAATGTCATACAAAGGTTTATAGGATAAAAAAATCCTTCTAGACTTGGTCAAACTTGATCAAGGTGCATCAAGAAGATAAATTAATATATTTTGATCATTATTGAGGCACCCAGAGTATGAATAGATTAGGATTAGTCTAAATTATGGTCCCTTCCTTCATCTAAAAACCATATAAGGATGAAATATTCCTACAATAAGGTCTTCTTCACATGGGATTAATAGCAGTTTTCTCATAACTTTTGATCTTGAAGCCTTATATCTAGCTCTTGGATTGATTATATTTTAGATTGGCCTTGAAGGTAAGGGATACCTTGGATTTATTTTCTACTCATGTGAAGGAAGGCCCAATTTTCCCCTTTGTACCCACTTGTTGAAGTTTTTTTGTAGAGGCTCGAGGAAAACATTTAGAGGATTGTTGGGTACACCATTAAGTGACCACTGGAAATGAGATAGCCTCTAAGATGAATGGACCCAAGGAGAAAGGATTCAAAACCATAGGGACCACTCAAAATTATGGAACATGATGCAATTGTTTATACTTTAATAGAATCTTCTTTCTTTCCCCATTTTTCTTATTATTATTGGTTTAGAGTTGTTTTTCAAATTCTTTGATTTACTTCATTAAAATAATCAAGTATATCTAAAAAGGGTTTTCACTTAGTTATGTGATTTCGTTCTAAGGTTTTGTTATTTGTAAAGTTTTTCTTCATGTCTTGCATGCAAGAATCTTGGAAACAATGCCTCCTTCTCTAACTAAGATCCATCAATAAGTGCAAGTTATAGGTCCCTCTCTTCCCTTCTGTATCGAAGCCCTAGTTGCCTCTTTCACTTAGTTTTGTGAGTTAGTTCTAAATCCTTTTTATTTATAGAGTTTGAAATGTCTTTTCATCTTTTGTGTGCAATATTCGTGGAGCCAATACCTCCTTATTTTACTAAGATCCTTTAAGAAGTGTAAGTTATAGGTTTCTCTCTTCACTTCTTTATCAAAATCTTAGTTGCTTCTTTCTTATTTAATGTTGTAAAAGTGTTGTCACTAACCTTCTAATCAACTAGTGGGACCTACAATTACAATTGTACCAAACATTTCATCAACATGTAGATTATTACATCTGTAATGTACCTCAAATTACACAACAAAAAAAAAAATCAATCATATTTATTTTATATATTTCCCATACTTTCTTCGCATACTTTCTTGATTAGTATAATGATCATTCATATTCATGCACTTATCTTTCTTTTCCATAGATTAATTGATAGTATGTTTCTCTATTATGTTTCCTTAATATTACTTCTGAGCTATGATTCCTTATCTCGCTATGAACACTACTGATATGTGTTGAAGGAGATTTATAAAATAAAAGAGTTGGATTCAAACCCTACACTAGCGAATACAACAAAACTCTAGCTATTATGCTACTCAAATGTTCTTACTTGTCTCACATGTTGTTGATGTTCCTTGTTTTGACTATAAACATATTGGTACTCATAGTTAGAAGGTTTTTAAAACAAATTTTAAGTCTACTTCCTAACCTTAGGAAGCATTTTGAACACACCACTTTAGAATAGGTGATTTACTAGGCTTTACCCATGCCTCATGTGTTATATTTAGATTGGCGCTTTATAAACTCACTTTATGATTGGTAGTCCCTTCCTACATTTCCTCCCATCAAGTTTTACCCTACACTTTCCACGTGAAATGTCATCATTGGAAGGGGTAGGATAAATTGCAATGATCGAATGATGGGGAAAACTTCTTTGTGTTTTAACCCTTCCTCAAAATCATTTTCTTGATAGTCATCATCTCTACACATACAAGCAAGTGTTTCAACACTACAGCCTTGGATTAACTATACATGAATGAGTTCTACCCTTTTCCCATCTCTTCATAGGTTGTAATACCAAACCACTTCATGGATTTGAAGGGTTTTTATTCTTACATAGTTTTGGCTTCACTGGGGAAAACCTTCATGACCATGGTGTAGTAGATAATTGGTGCCTTTATTGAAATAATTCCTCTCTTTGCTGATATAATAGGTAATCTTAGTTAAATGTCTTCCCTTATTTTAGCATTTCTCGTTTTTTTAATTCCTTTCACACTCTGATTGGATTTTTGTTGAATCGCAGATCATCCAAGCATTTGGAGTTCCACCTCTATGTTGAGATTTTTTTCTCAACTCATTTCTTATATTGTTACTAGGGAAGAGGATTTTATATTTGATTTTTAATCTTAATTTTCATTGCACTACTCTCTACACAAACACTGACTAGTTTGGGGATTTTCTTGTTTTTATAGGTTTGATTCCAAAAAAAGACTTTACTAAGATTTATTTTAATTATAAGCCTATTTTATTTGGTTAGAAAAATGTTATTTATTTACTTATGTCTAGATGAGGATTTATATCCAACATCCTTTATGTTTTTGGACACCTTCTCCCTCCCACAGAAGGTAAATATGTGTCCCTATCATCTCTAAGGAAAATCATGGGACTATTACAATGTCATTTGTTATTATGCTTATGACCCTGACATCTTCCATTAGTAGTTTATATCTAAGTTAATGAGGATTTTCATTCTTTGTTCTACCTATGGTATCTGAGTCATAGAACCCCCAATTTGTCTCTAGATCACTTACATTTTTTTTTTCATTGAATCCCTTATGGGATTTTTGTAGGGATGTATGCCTATGGGCTCATCTCCTCATAGTTAAACCCTATAATTGCCCAAATCAATGCCACTTATCATCGGGTATGTCATGGTTCCGTGTAATTAATTTCCTTCCTAGTTATATTTGAGTACTCAGTGTTAATATTTAATATTTAGGTCTCTTCTCCTCCATTTCTTTGTACTTGTGAATGATTGTGAATTTTATGGGTTTGTACAAGCCTTGGTTGTCATAATAGTTTTTAGGAAAACACCTCCCAAGTAATTCCATGAACAATTATTTTGACTTCATTTTCTTGGTTTAATATCACTTTAACAGTGACAAGTTAACCGAGCGTATTTTGTTCTACTCAGGTTCGGTCTTCAATATTGTCTTAGGATGTTAGAAAATTAACTTAATTATGTTCACATACTAGTTGCTAACTCCATGTACAAGCTTCCCTTGATGTAGTTTCTTTTTATTTGCAAGATTGCATGATGTTTGTAATGACCTATTGCAACTATGCATATTCAGTCTACTACCATTTTCATAATTCATTAAGTTTTATGCACAATATTTAGACTGAGTTTTATCATGCTCAGATCTATGATTGGAATCAATATGGAGTTTTGTTTAGCCTAAGTTTTTTTTTATACTCAGCTTTAATTATATATTCCATGTTTATTATGAGTCTTTTATACTCAGTATCTTTAATACCGGTATTTTATCTATGAGTTGGTACAATCAACTCATTTTCTTCCTTAATTGAACTCATTTTATTTTTGTATCATAATTTTTTTCTTTGTATATATAAATAAATCGCACATTGGACTTCGAGAAAGTAAATTAATGCCTTTGTTTATGTTACGCATTATTTAATACACATGGCTCCTTTTCTTAGTTTAGAGTATGCTTGGTGCAACCATTTTGCCTTAATCATAGGAATAGAGTCTACAACCCTCCAATCGTTGATTTTTCTTAGATCCAATCTATTGTCTTACCTCCCTTCGAGTTAACCTATAATAGATATCCAATATAACACAAAAATGTACGAGTCCTATAAGTTATGTACCAAAAGTATTTAGTGCAAGTTAAAGAGATCTTGCAACATTGGTAGTATAACTAAGGATTAACTTTCACATAATACATAGCATCCAAAAATTTCATCAGTACCTACAACATCTTACATGATAGAAAGTTACCAACATATACAAATTTATATACTTTTCTAGTAAATAATTTATTATATAAATATTCCAATCCTTTTGGTTGAAATATATTCATCAATCCCTATTCATCATATCAACAATCAACCAGCCTATGTTACACATTTTAAAACTAATTCTTTCTATACTTTTTCTTATTACTCAGAATTCCAAATATATGCTTCTATTTAATTTTATGTTGTGTTATTCATCCCTTTCTTGTTGTTTTTTACTCTTTAGCATAGTCAGATAAGAATTCTATAATTTTTACTTACATACTTATACATGTATATATTTTTTGGGTTTTGGATACTTAAGTACTATTCTATATCTATATTAACTTCTTTGTTTGTTCATTATATAGATAGTCATGGAATATAATTCACATGTATTACTACTCAAATGATTGATCAGAATATTGCTTGCATTCTTGGATATCCCATCCCACTTATTACTACCGGTAGAGATATTCCAATAATTAACTAGTTAGTACCTATACCAACTTAGTTATGAAATAAAAACATATCAATTAAATAGAGTGAAGTACTCTTTTAGTTAAAGGAACTATACCATTTAAACACAAAATAATCCCTGGAAATAAAGTAGGAACCAACATGTTCCACCCAACCAAAAAGTCACTCCGAGCAACGCGTCTTGAGCTCATGCTTCTTCCCTCTTCTCTGATTCATTTCCAAACTATTTTCACTAAGTGGTATTTATTACTTTCCTTCCTAGCCTATTTCTCTAGTAGCATCTTGCTTTTAAGGCCTACCCATCTTTTGCTTTAACTAGGAATTTTCAAAATAGAAAAAATAAATAAATAAATAAAAATAAAAATAAATCCTTGTAAGCATGCATTTCTCTCCAACAATTCTTATCTAGCATAACATTTCTCACCAATTATTTTGTTTCTTATATTTCCACATAGAATAACATTTTTTTGATGGTGTTGGACCCACTAAATTGTAAGGGGATCTCCCTAGTAAGAAGTCCCAATTAGACCTCAGACCGATTGGTGTAGGAGTCCCAGCAGTGGGTCGTATCCTAATGCCTGGACCGCGATTTTGCATAAAGGCAAGTAAGATGTCTCCATTGGTAGCAAGGGTGTGGCAGTTACAGCAAGCCAAGGAAGGTGCATGAGAGGTTAAAATAAAGGGGGTTGATATGAGTGCGCCCCTTGGAAACCTGTGATAGCATGAACTTAAGAAGGGAACAGATGAGCAAAGATGCATCACAACATGCAAGGCAAGTTAGGTAGCAATCCAAAGTGATTTTTAAACCAATAGCACATTTCAGAAAGATTCATACATAAATAACAGAAAAGTCCATACATGCATACATAAGGAAAAAAATACATATATCATTTAGAGTATACCATATAGCATAGAACACAATACAACATATGAATGAAACATGTTGGCTCTATTATATTAATAAGTGTAAGTTCTAGTCATACAATACATCCATGTCTAGCCACTAGTTTTGACAGTGGAATGTCACAGCCACAACCCCCTACTCCTCCAAAGAGATATACTAGCTCTGCGCAGTGGAGAAGCCAGGGCCCATTACAATATATTCCAAGCTCTCTCCAAGATAGTCTTATTGAAAGCTTGGCTGACCAAAAGCCTTTATAATGAGTTATGAGGTTCTATTTATAGCAAAGGGTGGGGTGACCCTTGACATTCCCCTTTGTGACAGTTCATCTACCCTCATGACTCCTCATCTACTCTATGACTATTACATCCAACTATCAATACTTGAACTTCCACTTGACAAGACATTACGTTACAATGCACATGTGCCCATGTGAGACAAAATGGCTTGAGCAGGTCATCCAAGACATCACTCGCACTCAGTCGGTTGTGGTGAGAACAACTCTTTGACATACTTGTGATGGTGAAGGTGGTGAGCTGATGCAAATCTTGATCGTCTATGATGGTGTGCATGCGCTCCATGGTGACATCTTGCTGAAGCGAACTCTTGTCTCCATTGCATTCGGGTGCATTGGTGTGGCTCCTCCATCCAACTCATCTGCTAACATGCACATGGTCTTCTTGGGTGCGGCCAAACCAACAAAAAACTGATGCATAGTGTCTGTGTTGATCTTCCATTGTGTGTTGGTGGTCATGTGCATCAACTATCAATTACATGTTGAAATCCAATTAGACTTGCTACTTGTCTTTGTCTTGGTGAGAGTGCCAAATGGGTTAGATCGCATGTGTGCGCACTATGACATGCATGTTTCTAAATTCGCCTGCATGCGATCAACAACACCACTCATGATTTTTGCTCTGTGTCCGCTGCTAGGATGAATCTATGACTTGTACGGGTGCATTTTCATCTGTCTGTGCATGTTGCGCCCCCTATTGTACCTATTCCTGCTGCTACTCATTCTCTTGTCTATGCAACTCATGTTCTTCATAGAGTTGTTGCTTGAGCACATGCAACTCCTCTATTCCATTCTCTTCCTTCACGTGATCTTCATGTCGTGCCCTCACCTCATAGCCTAAGTCTCCAAAGTTTCTTTCACCATAATTGGATCTACTTGAGCTTGTAACTTTCTTCTACCTCTATGTTGTCAAAAACATTCCTCTTGCATTTGTGGCATCTGGTATGTTGCCTTCATCTGTTGTTGATGGTGCTTCTTGCTATGATGTTGCTGCCATTATATCTTGATGTCCTTGTCTACGAACAACTTGATGTCTTCATGGGTAGGCAAGTTCATAGACACTTGATTGACTGCATCCCCAAGCGTGTTATGAGCGGTGTCTTCGACTCTACTCTCCTGGAAATGATCGTACCTATGCTGTTGAGAAGAAGATGAACACCTCTAATACTCGCAAACATGGCAACACTCGAGGAAAGAAATCTATCAGTCAAAAACCAAAATGAACTTGAGAACTGACCTGCAACATACATGTGCGACTGATCATGAAGGTTGTGCAATTTCCATCGGGAGATCAAAATACTGACTACCAAGACTGTGCAAGGCACAGTCTGGGTTGTCAAGAGACTGACTAATTGCAGTAACTGCACAATGCACACCAATTTGGTTATTGACTGCTGGAATTGCGCAATGTGCAATCTCAGTTTGCAATGGTTGCAGGCTCAATTTTTACAATGTGTAATTTTCTAGGTCAATAGCCACTGTCCCTCAGAATTTTGCAATTTAATACTGGAGGATAGTCACTGGGTAGAAATGAGCATTTCCTAAGAGGAAGACAGAACCTTCCCTCTTAATATTGCACAATGTTATCTTGGTGAGGTAGAGTCTAGGACAAGGTTGCCCAGATCTGCCAACAAGCAACTGAAAGTGAATGTGAAGGTGAATGCATGGAGATACTAAGTTTAAGAATAAGTGAATGATCATGTAGGCAGACAATCAAAGAAAGATTCAAAAAATGGAACAATGTGCATGTGGGTCAGGCAAGTCACTGAATCGGCAACCATTCGTGAAAAACAGTCTCATGCATGCGATAGTGGTTAGATGTTAACGAAAACTTAATGGTGCTATCATAAGCTAGTATGTATCAATACGATAGTAATCATTCATTAAAATCAAGAAGACAACATTAATATGAAGTGAAACACAAAAAGCACCAAAAATGCAACACAATACATGGAAGGCGGGCTTACCCCAAAAAAGCTAAGCTGAATGTGTCAATGAATCCTAGATGCAATGTGAGATGTCAAAGATGCAAGTTTGATGTGAGGAATGAGCTCTACAGCATCTGGTTCATGAGTTTTGATCAAATCAAAGATGTGACACTCATGCCACAAATCTAGGAAGAGCGACACTTGATGGGAGGTCTCCAAAATGATCCTTGCATGCAACCTCTAGCTATTAAAAGTAGATCCGTAAATCAAGGGATGCCTTTGCATGCTACCTTGGGAGAAGTAGCCCATGCATGCAGATCATTTTTTCTCAATCCCAGAGGGAACTGGTCAACTCAACTTCACATGCAAGAGGTTGCTCAACTACTGCGAGAAAATGTGCATTTCTGAAAGGGATCTAGGCTGGATGCCTAGGAGATTTACGCAATTTCTGGGCAAAGCAGCTGACTGTTGTCTAAGATTGTGTTATTTTTGGGCTGAGAAGCCCTACTAGGAAGAATTGCACAATTTTCTAGATGAATCCTGACTGGCAAAACTGTGCAATTCTAGAGCCTAGTAGGCTGCCAGATTGAATTGTGCAATTTCTGGAGGGAAGGCTAGTTTCCTTCTAGAATTTCACAATTTCTTGAAGGAGTTGTTCAGCGTGTAGCTGGACCAAGTCCGAATAAATAGCCTATGAGGGGAGTGCACCAAGCTCTGGTCAACAAGCTACCTTTCTGCAAAGAAAACACTGAATCTTGTGTACTTGATGAAGCAAGACATGCTACTACGAAATGTTGGTAGGGAGGCTCCAAAATGAAGTGAAGGAAAAATTTTGGAGGGTGGTTGTAGCCACTACAACACTTGGTGACACACTGGTAAAACTCCTGCTCTCTAAATGGACCTTGTTCATGAGAAACAAGTCGAACACCTCGGGAAGTATTTTTTAGTTCTTAGTTCATTTTGGTTTCACACTAGCCTGATTGTAAAATGTAGCATCTGCTAAACTCTTGGTCGACTGACACAGATTCCAAGCCAAGGCAATGCAGTTGTTTCAATTCGGGTGTAGGGGCATATTAATGCACAAGCAATATAGTTGTCAGAGTCTTAGTTTCATCTCTAGTGTTGCTCTGCTGCTAGCAAGCCTAGACAGAACCCCAGTAAAGTCACATAGGAAGCCTATTAGCGAGCCTAGTCAGTACCTCGGTGGAGTTACTTGCATAACCTCTTTGCGCAAGAAGCCTTTCTCTTCTTTCGCCTTATTCATTTTTAATTTTATGAAATTTTTCATTTTTCATTTTTTTATAACTATTCATAGCATTTATTCATTTCAGAGGCGAATGAGGGATCCCAACTTATTGAGAGAAGAATAGGGTGTTCCTATATAGAAGTAGTTTATTATACCTCTGACGTGCCTGTTAAGATTTCCCCCCTCACCTTACTCTACATGACTAAGCTGACAATGGTAAACCCAAAAACAACCGACTAGAGTAGGTGACACTAGTTAGTCTGCAAGTGTTGTGTTTTCACAAGGTTCACGTCGAATAGTATGTATTTTCCATCGATATATCATGGACTAAAAGTAACAAGTTCTTCATACAGAGGTAGGATGGTAGATAACCAAGTAGTGATAGCTACTTAACGCCTCTTGTACTTTACCTAGTTTGTTTCAAGAATCAGGCATGGTTTCATGTGAAACTAACCTATGAACGAAAATAAGCAAACAAACAACAAAGAAAAGTAGAAGCAGAAGTAAAAGCAAAACCAAAGTGAGTAAGAAAACAAACAAGTAGACAAACAAACATGCAAAGCAAGAAAGAAAACAAGCATGCAAGAAAACAAATTGAAACCAAATGCTACTCCTACTCCTAAGCTAATGGTGCATGGGCCTGATCACGTGAAGTGATACTTCCAATGTGGCCATTAACGTAGTGGTTGAGCCATGTTAGAGAAAGCATGGTCCACGAGCAACACAGTCGTGTGGACCAACAATTGTGAAAGATACAACAAAGAAGACAAACACACACTGAGCTTACAACCATCCAAAGAACAAAAAAGAGTGAAAGTGCATGACATCCAGTCTGTGGAAATACCATGATGTTGTGTGACAGTACGTGTAGATTTTAAGCATATGCACACTCTTGGTTGTGATATGCAAGCATACATGAGGAAGGTAGACCACCTACATTGCCCAAGTGTTCTTGTTAAGTAAGATTCCTCCAATGCATGAGAAATGGGATCGTGTAGTTTGAGTTAAGGAAGTGAAATTTGAGTATTAGATTGATCTTTAATGCATACATATGAATGTTGAGGAGCCTTGCACATGAAAAATTTCTTCACCAAAAGTGAAACCAACCTTAGGACAGCAAGGGCCAAACATAACCATCAGCTTGGGCTAAAGTGCCTTGACAATTTGGGGGGTTTCATCTTCGTTGACAAGTGGATCATTGTAGACAAGTGTCTTAGATGGATTAACAAAGAGTGAATCAACATCATGATTGGATGATGGGGTGAAAAGATCACAACAACTAAGATGATAAAATGCAGGATATTGGTCGACATCCTCATGATTCGATGAATCACATGCAGGGGTAGATGAGAAGAAAGAATGTGCATCCTCTACATTTCTGGAAAATATAGATGAAAAATGAAGTGGATGTTCAAAGAATGATTGGTCCTCTCCATTTTTAGATGATGGACTGACATCCGATGTGTCCTACAAATGAGCAACAATGGGTGCTTCCATGGACGAAGATACACATGAAAAATTAGGAATGGAAAGATCACTAAGGAGGTTAGGAAAAAATGGAGGAGGTATGATCAGACAGGGATGGTCCTTTGCTATTGGTGGATGTTCAAGCTCTCAATCATGCTCTTCATGAATGTCAGTGCATGTTGTTTGTGCAACACCGAATCCATCGATAAATCAATCCTCGTTCAAAATAAGTGTAGACTCCAAAATGGAAGAACACAAAACAATGTCATCCAGAGGATTATCCTAGTTTGAAGATAGACTTTGAGGTACAAAATACATGTGACAAGGTATGGGACTCACAACCAAGACTGTGCAAAAATCAGAATGAGTGATGTTGGGAGGGTGTGATGGTTCAACAGATGTGTGTGCATGCTCTCCCACATCACTTTGTGATGGTGGAGTTGTTTGATGAGGGGATGGTGGACAATCACTCGTGACAGTGACCGTGTCTGTCTATGATTGTGCAACTCCATCACCGAAGTATGTTGAGTGGGTTTAGGCTTTAACTTCTTCTTCAGATTAACAAACTAGATGAGGCGATATTTGAATCTATCCATGAGATACTAAAATTTCATCTGACTCCTCGGGGTTTCAAACATGAATAGAAGGAAGCACTCTGAAAACTCCATAGGTGATTCGTGCGGGGCCTTCCGTTGTTTTAACATTTTTTTAACAAACACTTCATGATCAAAATCGTGGAAAATATATTTTATTAGATTGTTTAACTAATTAAATGAGTGCACGGATTTATGAGGTAGTGTACCACACCATTGTGATGGGTGGTCATGAAGTGTGTGTGCAAGCAGTGAGTAGGCCTCTATTTCATTAAAATCATCTAAGTGCTTAGGTCAGGCCACTTTTCCTTCACCATCATACATGATTTGTGAAAAGTGATCCCAAAACTCCCTCTCGACGTGAAATATATGTCCATTGGATAGACATTTCAAAGGGAAAAACATAAAAACCTCCATGATAGATGTGCGAAGATTTAAAATAGATGATGAGGGCTAAGCCTATCATCTAGACCTCGTTGTAGCACTAAAATGTTGATGGTGCTAAATCCGCCAACATGTAAGGGGATCTCCTCAGTAAGAAGTCCCAATTAGATCTCAAACCATTTGGTGTAGGAGTCCTGGCAGTGGGTCATATGGTATTGCTTTGACCACGATTTCACACAGATACAAGTAAGATGTCTCTATTAGTAGCAAGGGTGTGACAACTACAGCAAGCTAAGGAAGGTGCAAAAGAGGTTCAAACACACGGGGGTTGAGATGAGCGCGCCCCTTAGAAACTTGTAATAGCACGGAGTTAAGGGAACACATGAGAAAATATGCATCACAACATGGAAGGCAAGTTACTCACAATCCAAAGTGATTGCTAAACCAATAGCACATTTCAGAAAGATTCATACATACATACACAGAAAATTCCATACATGCAAGCATAAGAAAACAAATACATATATCATTTAGAGTAGACCATATAGCATAGAATACAATACAACATATGCATGAAACATGTTGGCTTTGTTATATTATTAAGTGTAAGTTCTAGTCATATAATACATCCATGTCCATCCACTAGTTCTGACAGTGGAACGTTACAACCACAACCACCTACTCCTCAAAAGAGATATACTGGCTTTGCGTAGTGGAGAAGCCAAGGCTTGTTACAATAATGTCCAAGCTCTCTCCAAGATAGTCTTATTCGAAGCTTGGCTAACCAAAATCATTTACAACGAGTTATGAGGTTCTATTTATAGCAAAGGGTGGGGTGACCCTTCACATTCCCCTTTGTGACAGTTGATCTACCCTCATGACTCCTCATCTACTCTATGATTGTTACATCCAACTATCAACACTTGAACTTCCACTTGAAAAGACGTTACATTACAATGCACATGTGCCCATGTGAGACAAAACGACTTGAGCAAGCTATGCAAGACATCACTGAAACTCGGTTCGTTGTGGTGAGATCAACTCTTTGACATGCTTCTGATGGTGAAGGTGGTGAGCTAATGCCAAGCTTGGTCATCCATGATGATGTGCATGTGCTTCATTGTGACATCTTGTTGAAGTGAACTCTTGCCTCCATTACATCCAAGTGCATTGGTGTGGCTCCTCCATCCAACTCATCTGCTAACATGTGCATCATCTTCTTGGGTGCAGCCGAACCAAAAACACACTCATGCATAGTGTCCGTGCTAATCTTTTGGTATGTGCTGGTGGTCATGCGCATCAACTGTCAACTACATCTTCAGCTCCAGTTAGACTCGTTTCTTGTCTTTGCCTTGGTGAGTTGCCAAATGGGTTAGATCGAATGCGTGTTCACTATGACATGCATGATGAGGAACTCCCTTGCATGCGATCAAAAACACCACTCACCATGTTTGCTCTGTGCCAGCTGCTAGGATGAATCTATAACTTGTACGGGTGCAATGTCATCCATCTGTGCATGTTGTTGTACATGTTCCTACTACTACTCATTCTCTTGTCTATGCAGCTCTAGTTCTTCCTTGAGTTGGTTCTTGAGCACATGCAAATCCTTCTCTCTTCCATTCTCTGCCTTCGCGTGATCTTCATGTCATGTCATCACCTCATAGCCTGAGTCTCCAAAGTTGCTTTCACCATAAGGGGATCTACTTCAGTTTGCAACTTTGTTCCACCTCTTTGTTGTCAAAAACCTTACTCTTATGTTCATGGCATCCAGTATGTTGCCTTCAGCTATTGTTGATGGTGTTGCTTGTTGTGATGTTACTGCCATCATATCTTGATGTCCTTGTCTACGAACAACTTTATGTCTTCATGGGTAAGCAAGCTCATAAACACTTGATCAACTTCAACACCAAGCATGCTATGAGTGGTGTCTTAGACTCTACTCTCCTAGGAACCATTGTACCTTTGTTGTTAAGAGGTAGATGAACACCTGCGATACTTAAAGACATGGCTGCATTCATGGTAAGAAATATGTCAGTTGAAAACCAAAATGAACTTGAGAACTAACTTGCAACATACCTATGCAACTGATCATGAAGGTTGCACAATTTTCGTCGAGAGCTCAAGATACTAACTGCCAATACTATGCAAGGCATAGTCTAAGCTTTCAAGAGGCTGACTGACTGCTAGAATACCACAATGCATAGTCCAGCCTAGCTGCTGACGTCTATAATTTCACAATGCGCAATCTTAGTTAGAAATGGTTGCAGGCTCGGTGACTGCATTACGCAATTTTATGGGCCAGCAGTCATTATCCCTCATAATTGTACAACACAAGACTGGAGGACAGTCACTGGGCAGAAATGTGCATTTCTTAAGAGGAAGATAGAGCCTTCCCTCTCAAGATTTCATAATGTTTCCCCAATGAAGCAGAGGTTGAGCCATGGCTACCCAGATCCGCCAACAAGAAACTGAAAGTGAATGTGAATGTGAATGCATGGCGATACTGAGTGTAAGCATAAGTGAATGATCGTGCATGCAGACAACGAAATAAAGATTTAGAAAACAGAACAACATGCATGTGGGTGAGGTGAGTCATCGAATCGGTGACCATTCATGAACATTAGTCTCATGCATGCAACAGTAGTGAGATGTTAATGAAAACTGAAATGGGGCTAGCACAAGCTAGTATGTATCAAAATGATAGCAAGCATTCACTGAAATCAAGCAAAAAACATTCATACAAAGCGAAACACAAAAAGCACTAGAAATGCAACACAAGACATGGAAGGCAGGCTTAGCCCAAAAAAGTTGATTTGAATGTGTCCAAGACTCCTCGATGCAATGTGGGATGTCAGAGCTATAAGGTTGATGTGAGGAATGAGATCTGCATTGCCTGATTCATGAGTTTTGATAAAATCGAAGATGTGACGCACATGCCACAAATCTAGGAAGAGCGACACTTGGTAGGAGGTTTTGCGAAATGATCCTTGCATGCAACCTCTAGCTGCTAAAGGTAGATCCCTAAATAAAGGGATGCCTTTGCATGTTGCCTTGGGAGAAGTAGCTCATGCATGAAAATCAGTTTTTCTCGGTCCCAGAGGGAACCGGTCAACTCAACTGCACATGCAAGAGGCTTCTCAACTACTAGGAGAAAATGTACATTTCTGGAAGGGATCTGGGCTGGCTGCCCAAGATATTTGCACACTTTCTGGGCAAAGCATCTGATTGTTACCCATAATTACACAATTCTTGGGTTGAGCATCCCTGCTGGGAATAATTGTGCAATTCATGGGTTAAGCATCCTTGCTAGGAAGAATTACACAATTTTCTAGATGAAGCATGACTGGAAAAATTGTGCAATTATGGAGTTGAGTAGGTTGCTAGATGGTATTGCGCAATTTCAGGAGGGAAGGCTAGTTGCCCTCCAAAATTTCACAATTTCTTGAAGGAGTTGCTCAACCTACAGCTGGACCAAGTCTGGAGAAACATCCTTTGAGGGGAATGCACCAAGCTCTAATCGACAGGCTGCCTTTCTAAAAGAAAAACATTGAAGCTTATGTATTTGACGAATTAAGACATGCTGCTATGAAAGGTTGGTATGGAGGCTCCAAAACGAAGCTAAGGAAAAATTTTGGAGGGTGGTTGTAGCCGCTACAACACATTTATCTCTAGTTATGATGTTTCCCAGTGGCAATATTTATCTAGGGAATTTTGGGAGAATTTGGGAAGGTTACAACTGTGACCCCTGTCACTTTCCTCTTTTTGTCCACATCTTGGGCTTAACCACTTTTTCTGAACAAGAAGAAACCCAAGTTATTCAAGTGTTGTTTCCCATTTTATTTCCAAGAGAAAAGAAGCATTTATTTATTATTATAAAATTCAATTACACAAGTCAATCAACTTAGTCTTGGCCCCATAGCCAATAGTTTGACTTCAATTTTTACAAGTAAATATAAAATAATGAAGTCTACAAAATAAATTGCACTAGGGGCATTACAACATCACCTTATAAAAACTTATGATCTTATTGTAAAATGGGGAAGAGCATGTGGGTTTCATGACGAGTCTTAGAAATGACATCTTTTGCCACTCGTAATATTTTCTTTTGACATATAACGAAATATTAAAGCTTGTCAATAATATTATAAAGTTTACCATTACCATATCCATGTTTCGTAAATGCTCAGAAGTAAATGGATTGCATTTCTAAATTTCTTTCTATTTTGCATGGTTAATTTAGAATGAGTTGTGAAATTACTTGAATGGTTAACAATGTTACTAGCATGTGCCAAGATGTATATTGTAACACCCCTCGTCAAAATTCCATGTAATAAAGTTAATAAAGGAAAATAATAGCCGAGGTCATATGACACTTATTCCAAGCTGAATGTTGGGAAAAACATCATAGCGCAAGTTTTTATTTGGTTTATTATCACTAAGGAAATTGGAAAAGGAAATGGCAAAGGTTTTTGAAATGCAAGAGGCAATAGTTGTCATTTTATTTATGAAAATAATGGAAATTAAGAGAAAAGGAAGTTCAAAGGTCATAGGTTGCATGTGAGGAGGAAAATGAAGGAAAATAATGGAAAATGAAGAAAATAGAGGCCTCATTAATAAAAATAGTTTTGAGGATCAGTTCACAACCTTTTGTCAATTCAGCTTTGGAGCTCCCTCTATTCTCTATACTCTCTTATACTTTTGCACACTTAGGTCATTCTTGGACCACTCTAGAATTAACGAAAGGAAGCCAAAAGTAGAAGAAGAAAGCAAAGAGAAGCAAGGATCAAGCGAGGAAGAGTGGGATCAAGTGGCTATAGCAGGATTACTTGCAAGTTTCGAGTTACATATATGATTTCAATGCTAGTTTTTCCATGCATGGTACATGCATGTGTCTTTTTGGGTATTTTATTGTCTTTGGTGTGGGTCTTTCCAGGTATGATGTATTTTAGCCTTGCCTTTCCATTTATGGATAGCCATGATCTGATGTGGTTCTCTTGTTTTGGTTGAGTTGGATTTTTGAATGGTTTTGAAACTGAGTCGGGTGGTCTTAGGGGAGAAACACAAGAGCTAGCAATCCCTTGACCGATGAACGTGGGATTGAGGTAAATCTAGATGGTGTATGCCCCCACTAGGCCTAGGAATCTTCTACTAGTGGATGTCAATATATATGGTAAATCCTAGAGGATGGAGCCTTGTTGGGCATAGGAATTCTTGACCAGTGAATGGCAAGATATATGGTAAATCTTAGAGGTGGATATGGACAAATTCCTCATAGTTTAGGTGGAGAGATCTCGAGGCATCCATGCTTGTTTAGGGCCTAGTGATCTGTTGGGATTGCAATAAATCCTGGTTGTATTAATGAGTGTTTCAGGCCTAGGAATACCTTGGTGGGATATATAGTAAAGCCTAAGGAAGCCTTGGATGGTTTTGTTGTGAGTCCCACATTCATGCTTGGAAATGGCATGGGGGTGATAGGCTGAAAGAAAGATTTGGTTCAGCCCAATCTATAGTCGGGTCATTCATGGAAGTCCTTGACTTGGTTAGCTTAAGCATAAATCAATAAGAACTCATTTTCCTTTGGTATTTCATGTGTAAATGTACTTGTTAATATGTGGCTTTTATGGTTGTTCTACTCTTGTTATCTTGTTGGTCATATGTTGGTTATAAGCATCGTTCATGACATAATTTGGTTATGGCTCCCATCATGATTTGATTAGTACAATAAATGTGAATGAATAAATTCCCTAATAGATAACAATGCATCTATTACGATAAGGCATCAATTCTTCTTGGCAATTCTCAAATAATTATGAGACCCGTATGCTCATATTTGCGGTTATGGCATGTAGATTACATGTTTAATGATATGTTTGAAGAATTTTTTGTCATAGCTAGTGATGAGCCCCAGAAATGGGTAATTTTATGGGCTCATTTTTCCTCCTAAAATATTTTAATCAACCATTCTCTTAGCTTATTGCATGTTTTTTTATTATATTTATGCCTATGGAGTGAGTTGGGTTGGTCATTATGCCATGGAGTCTAATATGTGTTTAATGCGGATTTTTGTTCAATTTTAGAGATAAAGAAAAAGATTTAATGGAAAATTGGAAGAAATAATTCAAAGTAGACAAGGGAGAGGATTTATAGGAGGGTATCCCCCTCATTTATGACTCCCCACTTCGAATTCTCCATCATGCAGCTTAGAGCACAAACAGCCACATCAATGCACTAGGAGGAAACCGAGCAAGTGGAGGATAACTTCTATTTAACTCAAGTTTTGGGAGCCAAGCCTTCCTAATTTTAAGGAAGCTGTTGGGAGCTTTAGTTGTATAAGTAGACAGGCCTAGGGCCTCATTAGGGAATTTTCAAATTTTTGTTGCAGCTTTGCTCTGCTCAACTTCGAGCTTACTTTTGTTGACAATTTCATGTAATCCTATTATTATTTTGATAATACAGATGAGATCATTTTTGAGCTAGCACTAAGTCTTCTCAGAGGGATGAAGATCTTGGGTTAGGGCCCAATCCAAGCATCCAAGCTCCTCTTGTTTTGTATTTATATTTTTTGTTTCAGTTTATGAATTAGTTGTTGTTAGATAAATTTCTTTCTTGGTTAAGAATAGGTTGTTTCTGGTGGTTTAGAGGGTTGTTTCCATTTGAGTTTTCTACAGCAAGTTGAAAAGTGATAGAAAGAAGATACAAAAAGGCCATCAATAGAACCTTGGCCTCCTTTCCTCTCTTTGGGACCATGAACTAAGGCCAAGACCCTCTTGCTGCCACAAAAAACATAGATTGCCTTCTCCATAGGATTTGTAGTGTTGTAGTTTGTTAGAAGGTTAATGCTTTGCTGTAGATCTCTTTCACCATGCTCATTTATATCTTTGTAATAAATTTCCTTCTATGCTTTCTTTCCATGTAGCATTTCTCAGCATTTACTTTCCTAGATCAGAGTTTACACTAGCTTGATGCAAAATAGTGTTTTTTTTATTTAATTAGTTTCTTTGCTTGCTTAATCTCATTGTTTGATTTTCATTTCTCTTGCAGAAAATATTTTCTCACAACAATTCAGCCAATCATCTGTCACCACCTCTCTTCGATCTACATTCCACAGGTTGCCCAAAGTTCTTCACAAATCTACCTTAATTTTCTGCACTTTTCCCATAGACTTTCCTCTCTTTCCTTGAACAAATCCGACCATCTTTCTCTCTCCTAATCATTGTTGATGGACCCTAGACACCTTAACACATCATCCTAGCCTTTAGCTACCCTTTCCACTTGCTTTCCTACCTTCAAAACCTCCAAAACTGGTCTCGGCATCCTCATGTAGACCTCCTGTAGAACCCCTGCAGCCTCCTCTAGATTTTCCTATAGGTTTCTTTTTGAAGTCCTATTGTGGAAAAGCCTCCAGAAGGCCACCTGGGACCTCCTAGGACCCATCCACACCATCATACACCTCTAAAAATCCCAAAGTCGCCCTCCATCACCACCTAATTGATGCCCCATCCACAAGCAAATAAATTACATGCATGATAATTTCACCTAAAAATGCATAAAAATCCAAAAAGATGTTTTTTTCTCATTTGCTTATAGAAATATATTGAGTAGATGTTTTTTAATCCCTGATTAGGTAATGGCATTCATTTCATGGTTTTTCATCTCTCTTTCTGCAAAAGTAGGATTAGTTGGTTAAGTAGGGTTTGTTAGGTTTACTTTACATCTTTTCCTTTCTGCAAGTAAAGAAGCCTCTATAGAGTAAGTCTTCCTATCTTTCATCACATATAGAGCTTCTTATAGAATCCATAGAAGTTGGATTGAGCTCCTAGTGATCTTGCGCCAGCTGACCAAGTGACAGCCTGCAGTAAGAACTAGTACTTTTGCATACAACACCATTGCTTCCAAGTTTGTTACGAACCACCGGGTTGATAAAAGTAAAGTAGGAAGCCCATGAGTTGTAGCATTATTGCTGCAATATTGGTGCTCACCAGTTTTGACATCATTGTTGGGGAAGCATCAGAGTATTTTGTGATTATTGATTTCCTCTATTTTCTATTGCAACATTCTGCTAAGTAATTTATTTCAGCAAAATTAGAGTAGTTGTTTCTTTTAGTTTCGGCATTTCCCTTCTTTCATTTTTAATTTTGCAATTTCCATTTCATCAAATTAGATTAGTCATTTCCTTTCTTTCAGTTCTGCATTTCATTTCCTTTCCTTTACAGTTCTACAATTTCATTTCCGCAAACTTCATTTCAGCGAAATTCATTTAGTCATTTCCTTGCTTTCGGTTCTGCATTTCATTTGCTTTCCTTTTCAATTCTACAATTTCATTTCAGTTAGTTGCAATTTGTTTGTTCAATAAATTTCATTTTTGTAGGTACAAGTAGTGAAAAAACAAAAACCAAACAAAAATATTTCCTTTCATGCCTCATAGGAACAAAGATAATTCAAGAAAATTCTTGCCCAATACCCCCACTACATCACATAGCCACCCTTCTCTCTTCTTCGATGGCAGTGATCAAGAAGAACCTTTAAGTGAACAACCAGAGATATTTGAAGAACCTATAGGGGAAGAAGAAGAAGAAGAAGACACCCCCCCTGAGACAATGGCTGAAAACAGAAATGCTAGAGGGACTAGAGAAAGAGTAGATGGTACCTTTCCCACCCGGGAGACCAATGGGGACACCAAAACAAAGAACATAAGCCCTTCTGCCCTACCTCACTTCCACGTTTTGACTACAGAAGATCCTAACACCTTTCTTTTTGAGTTTGTTGTTATCTATCGAGCCTATGAATATGCAAAAGATGAGCAAAAGTTGAAACTATTTCCTTCTACTCTCAAGGATTCAGCATTACGCTAGTTCATGGGGTTACCTGGTAATAGCATCACAACTTGGGCTCAAATGCAGCAGGCCTTTAATGACAAATACCGAGACAACTATAGGTCAAAAGATACCAAGGAAGAAATCTTTCGGATGACCATCGGAAGTGATGAATCCTTGGAAGATTATGAAGAGAGGTTCTAGCTCAGTTATAAAAGGGCTAGGTGTACACTTGACCCTGAAACTCTGAATTTGGTCTTGCTCAGGGGAATTCCAGACGACCTTCTATACACCCTCCATTTACTAGCTGGGGGAGACATCTACCAACTACCTTATGAGGACATAAAGACTGCCTTTAGAAATCATTATAGAGTAGCAAGAAAGGGAGGTAGGGGGAGTCAGCCCATAGCTAGTGCCTCCTCATCCAATTCATCCATCAAAGTTGAAATTGGAAAAATGCTGGAAGACTTTAAGAGTGAGATGTTGTAGAATCTTGCCATGCAAATGGATGCCTTTCATATCAAAAGGAAATAAGAGGAAGTAGAGAGATCTTTAGCCATTTTTTGTCCTTGGTGCAACAAGAGGCATCCTAGGAACAAATGCCCATTGAACTCTATAGAGGTTTGTTCAGTTTGTGAAGAAGATCATTCTATAGGTAAGTTCCCTTCCTTGCCTAGACTTAAAGCTATATACCAAGGGGCCGAAGGATCCACTGAACCACTCTATTTCATGAACCAGAGGAGACCGCATGAACCTATACCATACTAGCAGGGGATGGAAGGGAAATCCCAGGCATACTAAACCCCAACCAAGTCACTCTGATACCTTCTTGGAGCCCTCCTACTCATCCTTCTGAGTCCATGCCTCCTCCTTGGTCCTATCCATCTTAGTATCATGCCCAACCAGCCACTCATTCATTTCAATACTATGCTCAGCCACAACCTCAGTGGAATGCAACTCATCAGGGGTGGAGGCCCCAATAGAACTCTCCCCCCACTCTTTTTCCTCCACCACCTTCTCAACCACAGCCATTGCCTCCTCCTCCACTAAGGCAACCCCAAATTCCTGCCCAGCCAAACCCAAACCTAAACAACAGATAGGCTCAACAAGTATATAGTGGGAAACCATCATGCGTTGTGGAGATTTAAGAGATTAACCTGCGATCTGGGAAGGTTCTCCTAGATAGCCAGCCTCCCCCTAGGGAGATTGAGGAAGATAAAGGGGAAAGTGAACCTAAAGAAGTTCCACCCTTTCCTAAGAGACTATCCGGGACAACATAGCCTACCCCAGAAGAAACTGAACTTCTGGGAGAATTGAAATAGTTATGTGTGTAGATACCACTTCTCCAAGCCATAAAAGATGTGCCTATCTACAATAGATTGATCAAAGAGAAGTGCTTTAGGAATCCAAGAAGGTGCAAGAGAGATGCCCCAACCATCAATGTCATAGGACAACTGTCCAACTTGGTGTTAGGGTCGGTAGTCTGTTTGAAATATCTCGACCCTGGAAGCCCAATAGTTGATGTCCACATCAATGGCACCATGATCCCACATACCTTGGTTGATCTGGGAGCTACCATTAATGTGATGACAAAGGAAACCATGCTCAAACTTAACCTCCAGGGCTCCTTGAGAAAGACCATGACAGTACTGCAGCTAGCAGACCGCTCCTCCGTGACCACTAAGGGGATTGTGGAAGATGTGATGGTCTCCATTGATTCTTGGGAGTACCCAGCTGATTTCTTGGTTCTCCAACCGAAGGCAAATCTCAATGGGTATCCTCTCATACTAGGACGACCCTGGTTGGCTACTGTCGATGCCTATATCAGTTGTTGAGCTAGGAACATGACCATCAAGAATGGGCATATGTCCAAGTAGTTATTCATATACCCTCCTACCCAACCCTTGCTAGAACATGATCTACCTCTCTGGTTGGAGGAGGAGGTTGAGGATGAAGTCTATTCTGCACCAGTTTGTGCATTAAAAATTGCCATAGGGGGGAACCGCAAGATGAGGATGATATCATTGAAAATTTAATTCAGAATCCACCCCCCAGTACCTTGCCATTACAGGACATAGTGAAAGAAACCCAAAACAATCCCTTAACTGATCTCTGTGTGGCCAACCCAACCTCTCTCCATGTTAAGAATGTAGAGTTCAGCCCAGAAATAACCTTGAAAATCAATTCATCCCTATCCACTTCCCAGGAGAAGGAGCTATGCAACTTATTGAGAAAGCACTTAGATGCCTTTGCCTCAGGAGATGAAGGGAGTGCACCCTTCAGTATGTACTCATCATATATACATTAAGGAAGATTTCAAACTAGTCAAGCAGCCTCAAAGGAGGATGAATCCAACCCTTAAAGACATTGTTAAGGAAGAATTGAAAAAATTACTTGATGCAGGATTCATCTACCCCATCTCTGACAGTGAATGGGTCTCTCCTTTGGTGCTAGTGCCAAAGAAAAATGGTAAGTGGAGAATCGAGAACTGAACAAAGTCACTAAAAAGGACCATTTTCCTTTGCCTTTCATAGATCAAGTGTTAGATGATCTGGGGGGGAAGTTTTTCTCCTTCCTAGATGGGTTTAGCGGACACAATCAAATTCAAATCAGCCTAGAAGACCAAGATAAGACCACTTTCAGTTGTCCTTGGGGTACCTTTTCATATCGAGACCTTCCTTTTGGTTTGTACAATGCTCTAGCCACTTTCGAGAGAGCAGTATTGTGTATATTTTCTAAACTGGTTCATGATGTAGTGGAAATATATATGGATGATTTTACTCCTTATGGTTCTAACTTTCAGGAAGCTTTATCTAACCTAGGAAAAGTTTTGGAGAAGTGTATTGAAATGAAACTGTCCCTTACTCCGAAAAAATGTGAATTTTTTATGACTGAAGGGACCGTGCTAGGTCATGCAATATCTCAACAGGGATTGTAGGTGGACCCCAACAAAGTTGCCATCATCCAAAGGGTCCCACCGCCTCAAAAGGTGAAAGACGTCTGAAGTTTCCTAGGCTTAGCTGGATATTACAGAAGATTCATTAAAGATTTTAGTAAGTTAGCCTCTCTGTTTTTTTGTCTTTTAGGAAAAGATGCCGAGTTCATATGAACTGAAAACTATCAAGAAGCCCTAGATAACTTGAAAAGCAAACTTGTGACTGCCTCAATTTTGAGAGGCCCAAACTGGGCCCTACCTTTCCGCATTCAAATAGATGCCTCGAACAAAGCAATAGGAGTAGCCTTAGGACAAATTGATGAAAAGTTACCTTATGTCATATACTTTATAAGTAAAAAATTGTCAAAGGCCAAGTTAAACTACACGGTAACCGAGAAGGAACTCCTAGCTGTAGTGCATTCCTTGAACAAATTCATACATTACATCACAGGCTATCAAACATTTGTACACATTGATCATGTTACAATTAGGTATTTAATGAAAAAACCATATGTAAATGCTCGCATTATTAGATGGTTGCTTTTACTACAGCAGTTTGATTTGACCATTTTTTATAAGCCTGGTAAAGAAAATGTTGTTGCTGACTTTTTGTCTAGAGTAAATTTGCCTGCAGGAGAAGAAGGAATGGTGGATGATTAAATGCCAGATAAACACCTATTTTCTATCTCAATACTCTCTCCATGGTTTGTTGATATAGCAAATTACTTGGTTTCAGCATAGTTCCCACCACACTTGTCCTCAAAAGAGAAAAGAAAAATCGTAAGGAAAAGCACTCCTTTCACCTAGATTGGGGGCAATCTCTTCAAACTTGGCCAAGATCAGATCTTGAGAAGATGTGTCAGGGAGGAGGAAGTTTTTGAAATTCTCCTGAGCTGTCATGACGAGCCTTATGGAGGCCATTTTGCAGCAAAGAGGACTACCTTCAAAATATTGCAGGCAGGCTACTATTGGCCAACTCTTCATCAAGATGTGAGGAGATATACCAGCCAATGCGATCGGTGTCAAAGAATGGGGAAACCTACTCTAAAGGATGAGATTCCGATGCAACCTCAAGTGACCTTTGAGCCATTTGATAAGTGGGGCATGGACTTTGGGGGTCCAATCAACCCTCCTTCAAAACAGAAGTAATACATCATTGTGTGCATTGATTATCTAACAAAATGGGCAGAAACAAAAGCAATCAAAGCAGCAACAGAGGAAAAAGTAGCTGAGTTTTTAAGAGAAAATATATTCTATAAGTTCATGCATTCAAGATAATTGGTCACAAGTTAGGGCAGTCAGTTCACTTCCAATTTGATTGAAGACCTGCTCACACATCATAAAATCAAGCACAGGACTTCCACCCCTTACCATCCACAAGCCAATGGGCAGGTGGAAGTCACTAATAGAGCTTTGGAAGGAATTCTGACCAAGGTAGTGAGTAGCAGCAGAAAATATTGGGCAGATATACTAGTTGAGGCCACTTGGGCCTACAACGCAACACGGAAGACCACCACAAGGTTCACACCCTATGAACTGGTCTATGGGAAGAAGGTTTTATTGTCAATAGAATTTGAATACAATACACTAAGGATGGCAGCTCAGCTAGACCTAGACCTCAGCCATGCATAGAGGGAAAGACTAGTCCAACTCAATGGATTGGATGAACAAAGATTGCAAGCCCTTCTCCACACAAAGGTAGTTCAGCTTCAGAGGAAGATATGGCATGACAAAAATATCAAGGAGAAGCAATTCCAAGAGGGAGATTGGGCACTGCTCTATGACTCAAGATATAAAGACTTCAAAGGCAAGCTAAGGACAAGATGGCTGGGACCCTACACTGTGGAAAAATGCAATGATAATGGTTTAGTTCTAATCAGAACCATTGATAAGGAAGCCATCCCCATGCTTGTCAATGGACATGGGTTGAAAATTTACAAAAAGCAGCTCTCTAAGCGAGAGTTCATTGAAGATATGAATAAGACAGTGATGGTAGTGGAACAGGTCTTAGCCTTTACTTCACCCACTCACTAAAGAAGTAGAAAAAAAAAATTAATAATAAATAAATAATAAGGACTTAGGTGAAAACCTCCATGAAGTGCTTGAGTCCCATCATTGGGTTGAAAACCTCTTTTGTGGCGGCCCTATGATGACAAAAACAAAAAAAGAAAATAAGAAAATAAGATCTCTGGGTGAAAACCTCCCTCAGAGGTGCCCAAAATAGGCAATTAGGGTGAAAACCTCCTTAAGGTGCCATAGTCGTCTTTCAAAAAAAAAAATTAAGAGAGAAGAAAAAATGAAAAAAGAGAAGAAAAAACAGAGAAAAGAAGAAAAAGAAAGTTGACTTTTAATGTGCATTGCAAGTTACAGGTGGACCACAGGGAGTAAGAGAATATTCCATAGAGCCCATTTCAACTCCTCCACACTCTTCTCCATCATTCCTGACCTTACTTCCATCCCACTGCATTTTTTTCTAGAAACTGGGTATTCTACAAGAGGCCTTATGTGTTCTACAAGAGGCTCCTATAGAAATCACAGAGAGCCAGAAATAGTTCCAAAGAGTAGATTGAGGGGTTGGGAGATTTCATGAAGAGCATGTAGACCCTCCTACAACTATCTACCCTCCTTGCCATCCATCCCACACCTGCACCACGTCATCGTCGTTGATTTCTTTCCTTCCTGTCGAAAAACAAAGAAACCAATTTTTTTAGAAAAAAAAACAAAAAATAAAGGGAGCAGCACCTCCAAATATCACTTGTAGCTTACCAAGTAGCTCTCCATCTCCATCAACATCTCTGGTGTCATCCTCATAGTTCCCAGCACAAAAATCAGCTAAAAATTTTAAAGGGAGAAGCAGCGACAGGAGCTCCTGTAGGAATTCCTGTAGCAGTTGATCCCCTTAAAATCAAGCCACAACAGCAAAAGGGAGCATGCAACAAAGGAAACATAGGCATGAAGTAACTGAAATACCAGCATGCAGCAGCAAAAGGAACCAAAATGCCTCACAGCACGTACAATCGACCCACATGTAAGAGACTAACCCTCTTCTCTGTTGCATCTGTGTAATTGGAAAATATTCATAAGTGAATGAGATGGTTGGGGATGAACGAGAAAAGGTGGCCAGTTAACTAGCCACCCTCATCCGGAGATGCCACCACACATGTGCCTAGTCAACTCACAGAAAAATCTAAAAGACAGGTAGTGGACGGTATGCAAACTCCGATGCAATGATGGGAAGTGATTGCGGGAAAGAGCCATGATGACAAGGAAATGGGGACCAATGGTCCAAATATGGCAACGTACATTTTTGCAAGCTCACCCCATCACCTGAAATATCTAAAAGAAGAAATAAGTATTCCTCCTCAAAACTCCTTCACCATCTTTTCTTTCATTTAATCCTCGTCCACTTGGCTGCAGTAAGCTCTCTGTCACCACCATAGCCTCAACACCATCATTATCCATCGCTTTCATCCATCCTCCTACTATCGGCGTCCTACACGAGCACCTACAGTCAGTTCTACAGGAGGGGGAGTAAGGAGTTTTTAAGGAGAAAACATGGGATTTTTGCTCAATTTCTGGCTTGAAGAGGTAGGTCCTACGCATACCCACCTTGATTATCAATATGTGCAAGGAATGATATAATTTTGAGGAATTGAGTCCATAAGAGAAGAGGAATTCCATAAAAAAATTATGCCTATTTTCTTAAGAAAACACAGCTTTTCTTTGTTTTCGTGTTTCTTCAAAATTCTTGTCTCCATCTCTACCTTGGGTGTTCAAAAGGCGTATAAGCACAATGACATGGGGATTCATGAGGAATGAGCCCACAAATTCAGCCAGGCTCCATGAACATCCCGAAGTAGTAGCCATTTCCACCAGAGCAAATTGGATGCCATTTTTTGAGAAATTCTGAGGGTTTGATGAAGAAGTGGCTCAGGAGTTTTCCCTTTCTTTAGTCCCTCACTCAAGGACCCATGCAAATATTAATTTTAGAGGTATCTCCATGGAAATCACCCCAGAATTTATCAGTAGGGTTACCACCTTTCCTCTTGGATTACCTTAGAGCAAAGATGAAAAGCCAATTGGACAATCTACCAATAAAAACTTCTTCCAACCCAATGAACATTCTATAGAAGACAAAAATGGCATTACAAGTACAAGCATACCTTACCCTTGGGATGAGGTCAGTTACCAAATTATCGAATATATTTCCTATGAAGGGAGGTATAGCATAGTCTATGGCTACCATTTTAGAATTCTCCATGAGCTGAGATATGGCATGGACACTCCAACACCCCAGAAACTCAGCATCCCCTATTTTCTCCTATAGTCCCTCATAGACTCTGACATTAAGTTGAAGGCAGGAGATCCAGATCAGTTAGCTCACCATGGGCTAATTAAACTGTTAGTGGAAGAAGCCCTCCATACCTTCACAATCCCCATAGCATGGGAAATCTTCAAAAACATGACAGAAGAAGATGATATGAAGGCCCTCACATATGATCTCATTCCTTCTAATAGTAAGGAGGAAGAGCAGCAAGGGTGAGAACATGAGGAAACTGAGGAACAAGAAGGGGAGAAGGAGGAAACCAAAGCAAAAAAGGAGGAAACCAAAATAGAGGAGGAATGAATGAAAACAAAACAAAAGGAAACAAAACCAACAGAGATAAAGAAAAATACAAAAGTATCTCCTGAGACCCTAGAGAGAGAGGCAGCAGCTACCCTCACTACCCTCAACGCCCCAATTAAACCAAAACAAAAGAGGAAGAGGTAGACATCAATGTATTTTAGGGCTCGGAAAAGCACAAGGATAAAAACAGGAAAACCACAGCCATCTTCAATAGTGCCCATTATAATTGAAGACTCACCCATTGTCAAAGGGGAAGAATCTCCCTCTAAAATCCCCATCACATATGAAAGAGGAACTCCCATATCTTCCACCTGGAAGGAAAGAGTGCAACTACTGGACTCAAAAAAAATTCTACATGAGGCACAGACTGTTCTACAAGAGACTTTGACAATGCTACAGGAGACCGAAAAACTTGAGAAAAGTGTAGAAGAATAGCTAAAGGGGAAGGAGGAAGCTACAGATCCATAAGAACCTGGGCCCCATCCTAGTTTGGGCTCTTACTACAATCTTCTTAAGGGGGGAAGAATCATTCCACAGAAATTTCTAATCCCACTTTTCTTTGAGTTGGAGAAAGAAAGAATAAGGATCCATAGATGGATGCAAATTGCCAAATCCAAGGGGGTAGAAGATATTTGCCACATGGAGAACAAGCTTAGAGAAATGGGTAGGTAGTTAAGTGCTATAAGACATAGAGAGGCAATCACAAGAACTCACTCGGAAATATAAAATGGGTTGCTAAGAAGACAGCTACAAGAAAAAGAGACACAATTGGCATGCACGGCCAGCTGGTCTATGGAGGCATTGCAGTGCATAACTCTAGCAAAATCATATGGATTATACCTCAAGGAGAAATGGCTACAGTTTCAGATCAAGACTTTGGCACAGAGAGGCACAATGCCTTTTTAGGATTACAGACAGTTCATGGACCTATGTGACCAAAGCTCTTCAGAAGACAAGGCAAAAATAGTAGAGTTCTATTTACATAACATGGCCCTCATAGACATGAATGTGTGGGACCCCAATGCTAGGCTATGGGATCTACAACTAATGGTCATGGCATCATGGATGAATCATGAGGAATTAAGGGTAGCAGAGATAATGAAGTTGACGATAAAGGAGCAAAATAAGCCCTTAATGATCAAAGTTAAGCCATTAGACCCCATGGCTCTCATCAGCACATACCAATTGCTTGCAAATAATCCTCAAATTTCCCCTAAGTATATCAATGATTAGGCTTAGGCCATTGCACATTTTGAGGATATGGAAAGATTACTTGGGGATGATTATATTCATGCTTGTATGAGGAGGTGGAACACACTACCACACAGTTTGTAGATAAGGGAGTATCACTCCCCAACAAGGATGAAAGAAGCATTAAGGAGAGTGCCACTGTAAAAGCACTCTATGCAGAATTTGAAGGTCAATTGGATTGGCCTCAAACTGAGTCCCCCACTACTGTTAGGCCTGCTAGAAGGCAGAAAAGAGGAAGAAGAGCTATAGCAGTGGGAAGAGGTGGACAGAAAGGTAGGATTCCATGACAAAGAAGAGGACCTCACATTAGAAGCATGGGATGTCAGGCAGACCATCAGGGCCATCAAAGATGATAAGATGGATTAAGTTTCTTAGAGCATGAGCAACACCTTTAATAGGGGGTGATGATGAGCCCCATAAATGGGTAATTATATGGGCTCATTTTTCCTCCTAACATAGTTTAATCAACCATTCTCTTAGCTTATTGCATGTTTTTTTATTATATTTATGTTTATGGAGTGATTTGGGTTGGTCATTATGCCATGGAATCTAATATGTGTTTAATGCAAATTTTTGTTCAATTTTGGAGAAAAAGTCAAAGATTTAATGGACAATTGGCAATAATAATTCAAAGTAGACAAGGGAGATGATTTATAGGAGGGTATCCCCCTCATTTATGACTCCCCACTTTGAATTCTCCATCATGCAGCTCAGAGCATAAACAACCACATCAATGCACTAGGAGGCAGCCGAGCAAGTGGAGGATAACTTTTGTTTAACTCAAGTTTTGGGAGCCAAGCCTCCTTGATTTTAAAGAAGCTGTTGGGAGCTTCAGCTTTATAAGTAGAGAGGCCTAGGGCCTCATTAGGGAGTTAGTCAATTTTTCAAATTTTTGTTGCAACTTTGCTCTGCTCAACTTCGAGCTTACTTTTGTTGACAGTTTCATGTAATCCTATTATTATTTTGATAATAAAGATGAGATCCTTTTTGAGTTAGCACTGAGTCTTCTCATAGGGCTGAAGCTCTTGTGTTAGGGCCCAATCCAAGCAGCCAAGCTCCTCTTGTTTTGTATTTACATGTTTTGTTTCAGTTTATGAACTAATTGCTATTAGATAAATTTCTTTCTTGGTTAAGAATAGGTTGCTTTTGGTGGTTTAGAGAGTTGTTTCCATTTGAATTTTCTGTAGCAGGTTTTAATAGTGATAGAAAGAATATACAAAAAGGCCATCAACAATGCCTTGGCCTCCTTTCCTCCCTTTTGGACCATGAACTGAGGCTAAGACCCTCTTGCTGCCACAAAAAACATAGATTGCCTTCTCCATAGGATTTCTAGTGTTGTAGTTTGTTAGAAGGTTAATGCTTTGTTGTAGATCTCTTTCACCATGATCATTTCTGTCTTTGCAATAAATTTCCTTCCATGCTTTCTTTCCATGTAGCATTTCTCAGCATTTACTTTCCTAGATCAGAGTTTAGACTAGCTTGATGCAAAATTATGTTTTTTTATGTACTTAGTTTCTTTGCTTGCTTAATATCATTTTTTGATTTTAAAATCTCTTGTAGCAAATCTCTTCTCACAACAAGTTAGCCAATCAGCCATCACCACCTCTCTTTGATATACGTTCCACAGGTCACCCGAAGTTCCTCACAAATCTGCCTTAATTTTCTGCACTTTTCTCATAGACTATCCTCTCTTTCCTTAAACAAATCCAACCATATTTCTCTCTCCTAATCATTCTTGATGGACCCTAGACACCTTAACGCATCATTTTAGCCTTCATATATCCTTTCCACCCACTTTTCTACCTTCAAAACCTCCAAAACTGCTCTCGGCATCCTCCTATAGACCTCCTATAGAACCCCTGCAGCCTCCTGTAGATTTTCCTGTAGGCTGCCTTTTGAAGTTTGATTGTGGTAAAAGCTTCCAAAAGGCCACCAGGGACCTCCTAGGACCCATCCACACCATTCTCTACCTCTATAAATCCCAAAGTCGCCCTCCATCACCACCTAATCGCTGCTCCATCCACAAACATATAAATTACATGCATGACAATTTCACCTAAAAATACATAAAATTCAAAAGGATGTTTTTTGCTCGTTTGCTTCTAGAAATAGCTTGAGTAGATTTTGTTTACTCCCTGAGTAGGTAATGGCATTCATTTCATGGTTTTTCATCTCTCTTTCTACAAAAGAAGGATTAGTTGGTTATGTAGGGTTTGTGAGATTTACTTTACATTTCTGTCTTCTTTTCCTTTCTACAAGTAGAGTGTCCTCTATAGAGTAAGATTTCCTATCTTTCATCACATATAGAATTCTTCTGGAACCCATAGAATTTGGCTTGAGCTCCTAGTGATCTTTTACCAGTTGACCAAGTGACAACATGAAGTAAGAATTAGTGCTTGTGCATACAGGACCGTCGCTTCCATGTTTGTTACGAACTACCAGGTTTATAAAAGTAACGTAGGAAGCCCAGGAGTTGTAGCATTATTGTTGCAATGCGGGTGCTCACCAGCTATTATGGGTCATAACAAATCCTTGTACCAATGTTTGCATTAGTAGCTTTAATTCGTTATTATTTATCATTTCTGTAAGTTTCATCAAGTTCTCGACAGAGGCCTGAGACCTAGCCCTCAAAAAGTGGCACAGAAATTGGGGTTGTTGACTCAGAACTTCCTAAAATGGGCCACAGTTGCATATGCATTCCTTATTGTGGGAGAAATTGGAGGGTATCATTGGCATGCATGGCTTTTCATGGGAATGACTGGGGGTATAGCTTAGCAAAATCACAAGTTGTCTCAGGGGTTGGGAACTTGGAAGCGTTGGTTGCCTCCTGAAGGTTCTATAGCTCCTGAGAAAGGTTAGATTGGTTTTATTTTGTTAGTTCCACCTCCTTAATTGTACATGGTGATTTAAATCACATCATAGTAACTCTTCATCAAATGTTTACCCCAGTGGACCAATTAGCTTGGGTAAATGTGGGAGGAGGGTGTTACAGAGTGGTATTAGAGCATGGTTCACCCCTTGGGCTGGATGGGCAGAATGTGTTGATCATGCATACATGTCAGTTGCAAATGTATTCTTTATGCTTATGGTCTACATACTTGTTGTGTAGGCATGGTTGCAATTGTGTCACCATGTGAAAGTAGATGGTGTTTTTGTTATATGTAGATGTATTTATCGTGAGTGTGTGTCGGTTATGCACTTGTTATGCATGTCAGTGTCTATAAGTCATTATGCATACATTGACATGGTTATAGCTATTGTGCACAAGGCCATGGTATGTGGTTTGTATAATCATATGGTAACTGGATAATGCTTGAATGATGTTTATATAATGATATGATTATCTTTATACATGTATTGTGCTAATCTGGTTGATCTTGTAGATGAGATATCATCCCCTGAACTATACTGAGGTATGGTGATTATGTTATGTTTTCGTTTAAGATGACATGGTATACTTACACGAAGAAGATCAAAGATGACTTGCAAGATGGTAGACTACATTTCACGAGACTCTCCATATCAATCAGATGATCAGCATGGTAGTGGGAACTCTTTTGACATAGAAGACACATTGAGAAGTTTGAAGGAAGAAATAATAGGTTGCAAAGAAAATAATGACATAATCATTCAGGCAAAAGAGAAAGAAGCAAAATTTAACTCAATAATCCTTCAAAGGTTGTCAGAATTGTGGAGATGGGGATTGGTAGGATCAACCATGGACAAGAGGATAGAAGTAATGGAACATATGGCAGTAAGTCTCATGGTGGACAGAGGCTAGATAGAGATGACACAATCATATATGGCAGCTTCTTGGATATGTTGGATCGGAGAGGTGATGGACACAGGTTTTATTCTAGTTTTGTCTCTAACAGGTATCACGGTCATCATCATTATCATCCTTACATGAGGAATGACAGGGGATATTTTCTAGATGATTTCAAGAAAGCAAAGCCACCTACCTTTGGTGGGGATTTGAATAAGGAAAAATATGTAGAGGCATGGTTACTCAAGATGAATAATTTCTTCGAGATACATGATTACACAGAGAACATGAAGGTAAGACTAGCTATCTTCAACCCCAAAGGGAAACCAGGCATCTAGTGGGAAGATGTGAAGCGGGTTAGAGACATCAAGACAGAGGAGTTGAGTTAGCATGAATTCAAGAGACTTTTCAAGAAGAAATATTTGTCAAAGAGGTACTACAACAGCAAATCCAAGGAATTCTGCGAGCTAAAGAATGGATTGACAATGGATGAGGAGTATGCGACCAGTTTCCTAGAGTTTTTGAGGTATGTACCTTACCTTAAGGATGAGAAAGCCAAATTTTATATATTTTTCAATGGATTTCCATTAGAATTTAGATATCAAATTGAGTATGATGAACCTAGGTCACTTGAAGAATTCATTGGAAAGCTAAAGAATTGTTATGATAAATCAAATTGGAATACAGAGTCTCATCAAGGTTGGAAAGGGAAAGACAAGGGTAAAGGTAAATGGCAGCTAAAGTGAACAAGACCTCAAGATGTAGGTGAGAAATAATATGTTGCACCTTACAAGAAGTTTAATGTACCTCAGCCTGGAGAACAAAAGAATAAAGGTGATGGTAAGGAATGGTTGCAGTGTTGGAAATGTGGTAAGGAGAATCTCAAGGGATATTTTCCATAGAATTAGGGTGGTAGGCCTCATAGCTACAATGCACAGGATGCACAAATAGTTGGGGATGTTTAGTAGAGAATTCCACGGATTTATGCAGTGCTGGATAACAAGAAAGCATATCACCAAGCAAATATTTTCAAGATGGGAGGTAAGATTTTTGATCATGTTATTTCTATTTTGATTGACCCTGGATCTAATTATAATTATGTGAGTCTTGAACTGGTGGATTAGTGTGGTTTGAATAAAGAAGTACATGCATAATATTGGTTAGTGTAGTTGGATATAGGTACAAAGAAGACAATTCATCATTGGGTAAGAGCTTGCACATTTGATTTGAATGGTATGCCTACCTCAAAACATTTGAATGTACTAATGTTGGGATCATATAGTATGCTTTTGGGTATAGACTAGACATATCTTCACAGAACTAAGGTGGATTTATATGACAAAGCTATTGAATGCTTGGATGACAATGGGGAACATAGAAGCTTGTACAGTAAAAAGAAGGAAACATTAGTTAGAATCGTTACAATTATCCAAGCAAAGCGTAATCACAGAAAAGGGTGTGCGTTATTTGCAATTCATATTTCTATTGACAAAGGTAAGGATGTTCACGATCCAAAAGTTATGAAGAGGCACTTGATCTTGCAACAATTTTAGGATGTCTTTCGAGTAGAGATTTCAGAGTTGGTGCCTCACAGGGAAGTGGACTTTTCTATCAAGTCGGTACCTGGTGTAGCACCAGAATCAAAGGCACCATAAAGGATGAGCACAACAAAGTTAGTAGAGTTGAAGTTGTATTTCAAGGAAATTCTTGGCAAGGGATACATCAAGCCAAGTGTATCAAATTGGGGTGCACCAGTGTTGTTTGTGAAGAATAAGGATGGTACTCTCAAGTTATGCATTGATTACAATCAGTTGAATAAGGTGACCATCAAGAACAGGTATCTATTGCCAAGGATTGATGACTTATTCAACCAGTTGAAGGGAGAAAAAGTATACTTGAAAATTGACTTGAGAACTAGATATCATCATGTGTGCATTAAAGAATAGGACATCTACAAGACTGTTTTTTGGACCAAGTATGGGCATTTTGAGTTTTTTGTAGTTCCATTCGGTTTAACTAATGCTCCAACTACTTTTATGTGCTTGATGAATAGTGTGCTGTGTCCTTATCTGGACAAGTTTGTCATTGTATTCATTGATGATATATTGATATATTCTAAGAATGAGTAAGATCATGCCGAACATTAGCAATAGTATTGAGGTTTCTAAGAAAGTATTAGTTGTATGCCAAGCTTAGAAAATGTAGTTTCTTTCAGAAAAATATGCATTACTTGGGTACTAGCAGGGATGAGGTGAGCTCATTTATGGGGATTAGTAGCTTATTACAAGAGGTTCATTAGGAACTTCTCTCAGATTGCATATCCTATTACGTCACTTTAGAGGAAAGATAAGAAATTTGAATGGAGTGAGTAATGTACAACAAGTTTTAAGCAACTGAAGCAATTGTTGACAAATGCTCCCATTCTAAAGATTGTAGATCCAGACAAAGAGTTTGTGGTGTGTAAAGATACCTACAACAGAGGAATTTGTGGAGTCTTAATGCAAGAAGGAGAGGCAATTTACTATGAGTCATGAAAATTGAATGAGCATGAGCATAATTATCCAACACGTGATCTTGATTTGCCAGCAATCATCCATGCATTGAATACGTGGAGGAACTATCTTCTTGGAAGGAGGTTTGTATTGATGAGTGATCATAGTGGATTGAGGTATTTGTTTGACCAAGTAAATATAAATGTCAGGAAAGCTATATGGTTGGCCATAGTCAGCAAGTTTGACTTTGATATATGAGACATTAAGGGAAAGGAAAACATGGTTGCATATGCTCTTAGTAGGAGAGTACAGGTAAATCACATTAGAGTTGTGAGTTATTATGGGAAAAACTCACAGGATCAGATTTTATAAGCAGGATAGCAAGTTGACATGTACATGGAGCTTAGGCATAGGTTACAGTAGGGTACAAGTGATCAGGATGTGGATTATCATCTTACAATGGATCATTTGGTTAGATTTAGGGACAAGATCTATGTGTCGAAAGACAATGATCTCAACAAGGCTATCTTGCAATATATCCATGCAAAAATGTATTCAAGGCACCCAATATATTAGAAGACATTGACAACAGTGAAGAACTTTTATTATTGGCCAAATTTGAATAAGGAA
Source organism: Pinus taeda (assembly GCA_000404065.3). Taxonomy (NCBI): domain Eukaryota; kingdom Viridiplantae; phylum Streptophyta; class Pinopsida; order Pinales; family Pinaceae; genus Pinus; species Pinus taeda. The sequence goes on along the minus strand of APFE030486739.1, from coordinate 16,075 downwards.
GTGGCAAAGTTTGTGACTAGATGCTTAGATTGTCAATAGGTAAAATAAGAATGTAAGCATCCAAGTGGATTACTACATCTGATTCTGATTCCATAGTGGAAATGGGAGGTCATTTCCATTAATTTCATCACAAGTTTGTTGAGGACATCTAGATAGCAATATTCCATCATGGTTGTGGTGGATAGGTTGACAAAGGTAGCACACTTCATTCCAGTGAAATCTACCTATTCATCTAGTGATGTAGCACAAGTCTTCATCAGAGACGTAGTGAGGTTGCATGGTGTTTCAAAGAAGATTGTATCATACAAGGATGCTAAGTTCACTTCTACATTTTGGGAAGAGTTGTTTGCAAGTTTGGGCATAGAATTGGAATTTATCACATCTTATCATCCATAGATAGATGGATAGATAGAGAGGGTCAATAGGATATTGCATGACATGTTGAGGACGTATGTAATGCATCAATAGAGGATATGGGATGAGTACCTTCGATTGGTTAAGTTTTCTTACAAAAATGGGTATCATGATTCACTAAGGATGAATCTATTTCAGACACTTTATAGGCATAGTTTCAATCACTTCCATCAGTTAAAGCAATCCAGTGAACAGTGTGTTGATAGGACCATACATGTTGGAAAAAATGGAACAGGAAATGCAGGTAATCAAGAAGAATATGAAGGCAACACAGGACATACAGAAAAATTATTGTTATAGGCCATCTTATCACATATAATTAGTGAGCCTCCTAATGGGATTGATCAACATCCTATTCCCCTTTGTCACCCTCTTGCACAAATCCCTAACCATTTTCCCTTCATCCCCCATAGTTTCAGCCCTAAATTACTTCATCTGATCCAGTTTGAGGACCAAGACTCTCTATAAGCCTACTAGGGTACATTCACTAGCAAGTTGCTCCACTATGGCCCACATTAGTCACTGATAGGTTGCTCCCTTTTTCACCTGCATTGGTTCTAGAAATCCGGGAGAATGATTGAAATTCTAAAAGCTTCCCCTTCTAGGAGTTTCTGGAAGTTGTTTCAACTATTTACCTTGGATAAACATTCAGGCCCTATCCTTCCCTACTTTGGAGTTTTCACCACTTATCCTTTGGTCCTATCCCTCCATCAAAGGTGGATATCTTACCCTAGATTGGTAATTGGATAAGAACTCCCAACTTACCCTACTTCTCTATATATTCCCAACCTTCTATGTGGTTGGGGGTTGTATTTTGGAGAGTAATTTTTCCCTTATGTTGTTGTAGTGAGTGGTCATCATCTCATGCATTTATGGTAATTGGAGGTGCGCTATATTGTGAAAAGGAAAGGACAATTCAATAACTTGGAGGAGTTATTCTATAAGATTAACTAATACTTATGGTTGTAATCTCCTTCCATTTATATTAATGCAACGAATTAATTGTTTTCCTATATGTGATGTTGTTCTTTCACCTATTTCAAAACCATGCTGATCTATTTAATAAAGTACTTAGATGATATTGCATAGCTCTAGTAGTTTCTTTCCTTGTGTTGTCTAATTATGAAGGTTCTGATTTTGGCATTCAGAGTTGGAATTTGAGCTTCCAAGCTAAAGAAGGAGTGAAGTGTGTGAAGGTTTCTAGGTAGGCCTCTCTTTGTCATCTATTTACTTTAAGGAAAAGGATTGTGTTCCTTATCTTTTTGTTGTTATAGGTTAGACACCAACCTAGGGGAGATACTTTTTTTTGCAATCATAAATCTTGTATAACAATTTTGCAGATAAGAATAGGTTGTTTAAGGAGTTTTAGGTTGGGGAACAGGTGTACTTGTGTATCAATCCCAAGAAGAGCTCCTTGATGATTGGATCATGTGCCAAGCTGGCACCTTGGTTTTGTTAACCTTTCAATATAATTGAAATGATTCAACCAGTAGCCTATCGAATTTCACTGCGTCCGATAATGAAAGTCCATGATGTTTTCCATGTGTCCTTTCTTAAGAAGTATGCTAAATATTTTGTCATGTGATTGACTGGACCGTAGTACAGGTGGAGCCAAATGGATAATTCCTACAAGAACCTCAATGTATTTTGCAGAGAAAGATGAATATGCTTCAGAACTGAGAAATTGAGTAGGGTAATGTGCAGTGGAAGCACTTTGGACCCAATGAAGCTACCTCGGAGATGGTGGATCAAATACGGGCTATGTATCCTTCTCTATTCACTAGTTGAGAAAATATTTTTGGCATATATTTTGGTGTGATGCTTTGGTATATTTATATATGTATATGGATATAAATATCGCCATGAGTTGTGTTATAAATCTCCAATAAGTGATATGGGTGCCATGTTGTTATGTTCCTCATGTTGGTTTGCTTTAAACAAGTTTATCATAATAAAATTGCATCGAGCTATGTTATAAAGCTTAATGGGAAATAGGTTTTTCTTTTCATTAGTCTTGCTAGTTGTAGGTGTCATTAAACACCAAGGATGGTGTTCCCCCAAGGGGGAGGGTTCTGTAACATCCCTGGTCAAAATTCCATGTAATAAAGTTAATAAAGGAAAAATAATAACCAAGGTCATGGGACACTTAATCCAAGTTGAATTTTGGGAAGAACATCCTAGTATGGGTTTTCACTTGTTTTATTATGGCTAAGGAAATCAACAAAGGAAATGGAAAAGGTTTTGGAAAGGTATGGGGTAATAATTGGAATTCTATTTATGAAAATAACGAAAATTATGAGAAAAGGAAGGTGAAAGGTCACAGGTTGCATGTGAGAAGGAAAATGAAGGAAAATAATGGAAAATGAAGAAAATAGAGGCATCATTAAGAAAAAGGCTTATGAGGATTAGTTCACAAAACTTTTCTTGGTTCAATTTTGGAGATCTCTCTATTCTCTCTACTCTCTCATACTCTTGCACACTTAGAGCATTCTTGGAGCACTCTAGCATTAGGCAAAGGAAGGAAAAGAAAGGACAAGAAATCAAAGGGAAGAAAAGATCAAGCAATGAAGACTAGGATCAAGTAGGTACAGTGGGATTAATTTCATGTATCATGTTTCATGTATGATATCCTTGCTATTTTGGGCATGCATGATACATGCATTTGTGTTTTGGGTTCTCTTGTTGTCTTTGGCATGGGTTTTTCCAAGTAAGAAAGTGGATTTTCGTCTTGCCTTGCCATTTCTAGATAGTCATAGTGTGATGGGGTTCTCTTGTTTTGGTTAATTTGGATTGTCGGATGATTTCAAAACTGAGTGGAGTGGTCTTAGGGGATAAACACAAGGCCTAGGAATCCCTGGATCGGTGAAGGTGGGATTATGGTAAAATCAGATTGTGTATGCCCTCATTAGGCCTAGGAATCATCGATCGATGGATGGTGGGATATAGGTTAAATACTAGACGGTGGAGCCTCATTGGGCCTAGGAATCCTTGATCGGTAAATGGAGGTATATACAGTAAATCCTAGAGGTGGAGACAAACAAATTCCTTTCGGTTTAGGTGGAGAGATTCGGAGGCATCCATGCTTGTTTAGGGCCTAGTAACCTAGTGGGATTGATGATGGTTTCAGTCCTATGAATCCCTTGGTGGGATTATGGTAAAGATTGAGGAAGCCCTAAATGGCTTTGTGGTTCATGGAAGTGCTTGACTTGGTTGGCTTATGCATACATCAATAATAAATCCATTTCCCTTGGTATTTCATGTGTAAATGTACTTGTTAATATGTGGTTTTTATGGTTGTTCTACTCTTGTTATTTTGTTAGTTATATATTGGTTATAAGAATGGTTCATGACAGACTTTAATTATGGCTCTCATCATGATTTTATTAGTAAAATAAATGTGAATGAATATATGACCTAATATATCATAATGCAACTATTGTGATAAGGCATCAATTCTTGTTGACGGTTCTGAGATAAGTATGAGATGCCTATTATCAGATATCTGGTTATGACATGTAGATTACATGCTTGCGATATGTTTAAAGAAATGTTTGTCATGGCTAGTAGGGGCAGATCAAGTCCTTGTACCAATATTTTCATTAGTAGCTTTAATTCATTGTTATTTATTATTTTTGAAAGTTTCATGAAGTTTTAGGAAGAGACCTAAGACCTAGCACTGAAAAAGTGGTACAGAATCTAGGGTTGCTCGCCCAAAATTGCCTGAAATGGGCAACAGTCACATGCATTCCTTATTGTGGGAGCGGTTGGAGGGTCTCAGTCACATGCATGTCTTGTCATGGGAGTGATTGGGGGTCTAGCTCAACAAATGACAAGTTATCTTAGCTGCCTGGGTTGGGCACCTGGAAGTGTTGATTGCCTCCTCAAGGTTATGTAGCTCCTGAGAAAGGTCAAATTCATTTTGTTTTGTTCTTTCGACTTCCTTAATTGTACATGGGGAGTTGAATCACATCATAGTAACTCTTTGTCACATGTTTACCTTATTGGACCGGTTATCTTGGGTAAATGTGGGAGGACAGTGTTACAGGATTATCAAAAACTTCTCTAATATAGGCCATCTAATCACCTCCCTATAGAGAAAGGGAAAGAAGTTTGAGTGGGAATTTGAATGTGCAGCGAGTTTTGATAAGTTGAAAGAGTTACTCACTAATGCAAAGGTATTAAGGGTCATTGATCTAGAAAAGTACTTCATGGTCTGTACTGGCACCTGCAAAGAGGGGCTCAGTGGGGTCTTAATGCGAGAAGGGAAAGTAGTTTGTTATGAGTCATGAAAGTTGATTGAACATGAGCTAATTATGTGACCCATGACCTTGAGTTGGCCACCATTATCCATGCATTAAATATGGGGAGGCACTACCTCCTCAGTCAGAGATTTACGTTAATGACTAATCATGGAAGATTAAAATACTTGTTTAATCAGCATTATTTGAATGTGAGATAAGGTAGGTGGCCTGCAACACTTAGCGAATTTACTTTGAGATCAAATATATAAAGGGAAAGGAAAATAGGGTTTCTAATGAACTTAGTAGAGAATTGAAAATGAACCCCCTAATAGCCATAAGATCTTATGGAATTGATCTTGGAGAATGAATCAAATATGTGGGATAATATGATTAACAATATCAACATATAAAGGAAGGGTTACGATAGCCTGGCGAGGGAGAGAAGAATTAGGAATATCACCTCTCACAATATGGCTTGATCAAATTCAAAAATAAAATCTATGTACAAAACAACAGTGAATTTAAAAATCTCATACTCAAGGAGTTTCATGCCAAGCCATATTCTGGCCATCTAGGATATCAAAAGACCCTCAAAACCATCAATAAGTTATATTACTTGCATAATCCGAAAAATGAGGTAGCTGAATTTCTTGCAAATTGTATTGAGTGTCGGTGGGTGAAGGTTGAAAGCAAATGCCTAACATGTTTATTGCAACCTATTCCCATTCTGGAATGGAAATGGGAAGTGATATCCATGGACTTTATTACAGGGTTTCCAAGGACATCTAAGCTGCATAACGCAATTATGGTGGTAATTGAAAATTGAGCAAGGTGGCTCAATTTGTAGCATTCGAGCCCACCAATTTATTTAGCGAAGTAGCCCAAATGTTCATCCAAGAGATTCTGAGACTACATGGGGTTCCCAAGAAAAGCATCTCAGATAGAGATGTTTTGTTCACCTCAAGATTTTGGAAGGAACTTTTCGTAATATTGGGGAAATAATTGGCTTTTAGTGTAGCTTATCATCCACAAACAAATGGGAAAATAGAGAGAACAAAAAGGATTTTTGAGGATATGTTGAGTATGTAAGTCATGCACCAGCCAAAGAAAGGGGATGAGTACCTCCCACTTTTAGAGTTCACATACAGTAATGGGTATCGAGAATCTCTAAAGATGAGCCCATCCGGGGAACTATACGAGAGGAGTTGCAAGACTCCTATCAGCTAGAGCAATCCAATAAGTAGGGTCTTATTTGGGCCTAAGATGTTGAGAGAAATGGAACATGAAGTACATACCATCAAGAGAAACTTAAAGGTGATTTAGGACTGAAAAAATATTTATGTGAACCAACATAGAGTGCATAAATATTTCCAAATTGGGAAGCATGTATATTTGTGCATTAAACCCATGAAGAGCTCTTTGAGGATCGGGTCATGTGCCAAACTGCCACCATGATTTTGTGGACCTTTTGAACTATTGAAAAGGATTGGACTAGTGGCTTATAGATTGGAATTACCTCCTTTAGTAAAACTTCATTATGTTTTCCATGTGTCCTTTTTTAAAATATATGTGCAAGATCCTAATCATGTCATTGATTGGTATGTTTTATCAAAAAAACCAGAGGGAGAGTTCTAGCCAAATCCATTATGCATCTTAAAGTAGAGGAATTTCACACTCCAGTATCGAGCAATAGAGCAATTCAAAGTGCATTTGAAACCATTTGGGCCAAACAAAGCCACATGGGAAATGTCTGATTAGATGTAGGCGGCATATCTATTTTTGTTTACCAAATAAACCAAATATGAATATGTTGTCACTGCTACAACTCTCTAAAATTTTACTATATTTAAATTTTGGTTCCTACCTTCAGCTTCTAAAGTGTCTCTTTTGGTCGTTAAGTGTTGTTTCATGTTCTTACACATGTTTTAAGTGTCCATTTCCCTCCCTAACTATCATCAAATAATCAAGGGAAACAATAATGCATTTTGAAGTCATAGTACACTTTCTAGTCACAAAATGACACTTTTTAGTTGCAACTGCACATACTTTATCTATTATACATGGATAATGTTATTAAACTAGTGTTTTGATGTATATTTATTAGTATTGGTTCCTATCTAAGTTTTATTGATGAGTTGGGATGTGTCCTGATTGATTATACCTCTAACTCGTTGTGTTATTCCATGTTTCACCCTTCCAAACTTAGACATTTTTCTGACTATGCAAGCTTACCCTCTAGACTGGGAAGAGTGCACTGCACACATATAGGGTCTAATGGAGATCCTCCTTATTAGTTATAATTTCACCCTACACCCAAATGAGTCTTCTCTCTCCCTTCTAACGCATAGTGCATTTCTAGTTAGTACACCCTCCTTCCTGGTGCTTATATCTATGTCATGTGCCATTCAAGCCTTTGTCTCTTAGTTGAGTTCACTACGCACTTTTAGTTGGAATTGATTTCATCCCTTTTTCCATGCAATTGTGCCCTATGGCCCTGGCCTTCCTCCCAAGCACATAGTGCAATTTCAATGAGCAGTTATGTTATCTTTCCTCTTGTAAGTGCACCCTATGCACTCTAAGCCTCCTCCTCATCTAGAGCTACGCATGCCATAGTCTTAGTGAGAAGTGAAGCCATATTTTATAGGCTATTTTCTCACATCTGATCAATAGGCCTCCTAATGGGATCAATCAACATCCTAATCCCCTTTGACATCATCATTTCACCAAGCCCTAAGCATGCCTCTTTCATTCCAAAAAGTTTCTACTTCAAACTGCATCATCAGCCAATTTTAGGACCAATGCACCTTGGCCTCTTATTGGATAGAATTCACCTACATGTTTCTCCATTTTGGCCTACATTGATCACCTACATGTTTCTCCATTTTGGCCTACATTGATCACCTACAGGTTTCTCCCCTTTGCGCCTACGTTGGTTCTAGAAATATAGGAAAAAGTGAGAAATTCTAGAAGCCTCCTATTCCAGAAGCTCCAAAATTTGTTACAACCATTTACCTTAGATAAAAAATTCAGATCCTATCCTACCCTACTTTGGATTTTCCATCCCTTATCCTTTGATCCCATCCTCCCATCAAAGGTGGATCTATAACCTTAGATTCGTAATTCGATAAGAACTCCCAACTTACCCCACTCCTCTATATATTTACAACCTTCCATATGCAAGGGGTTGGCTTTTGGAGAGTGATTTCACCTTATGTTGTTGTGGTGAGAGGTTTCATTTCATGCATTTATGGTGATTAGAGGTGCACATTATGACAAGGAAAAGACAAGTTAGCCTAGGAGGAGCTCTTCTACAAGATCAACACCTATTGATGGTTGCAAAATCCTTCCATTTATATTAATGCAAAGAATATAACCTTCTCTAAAGGAATAACCTCTTCTTCTCTCAATAATTTAGGATCCCTCTTCCCTCCCTATGAAAAATAAGTGCATAAGCATAGTTCTATAAATATAATAAATAAAGGGTCAAAGGAGAGAAAGGATTATTGCACAGAGAGGTGAAGCAAGTAATGTTGTTAGGGTAACAACTAGGCTCACTCGCAGTGAAGCAATGCTTGTGTTCCTATAGTGACTCTATCTGGGTAACTAAAACTATGTTTATATTTAGCTCGCAACTACATATTACCTTTCTCCTACATCGAAACAATCATGAAATGGAAAGATTTGTTGGTGTGTTAAACTAAGGAAGGAAATGGGATACTGCATCTATAACTAGGTTAAGTGGGAAATCCTAAGTAACCCCCTTGATGAATCAATACTTCCTGGAGGGATAAGTCTTTAATGAAATTTACCCCCAAACATAGAAGCTAAAGTTCACCTAGTGTGTCGTCAAGAGTTGTCACTTTTACACCACCCTCCAAAATTTGCTATATTTGAATTTTGGAGCCCAGCTTCTGCTTGTGAAGTGCCTCATTTGGTCACTAGGTTTCATTTCATGTTCTTACACATTTCTTGAGTGCCTGTTTCCCTCCCTAAGTGTTGTTGGATAATCAAGAGTAAGAATAGTGCACTTCGTTTTTTTTCCGCGATCTTAGTGTCTAGGATAAAATATTAGATCACTGATGCTACCAAACCAAGAATCACAATGAAGCTACTTTGCACAATGGAATATAAATAGTATTAAATCTACTAGTGCAAAAAATATACACAACTTGTTCCACAATATTATATAATAACCCAATCTTCGTTATATTAGTCTAACTTAATAATACAACAGTCTAAGGATCTTGTACCAGGGATAATGGCCCTCAAATATCCACAAGTGCAAAAATACAAGGTAATCTGATGATCTAGTTGATGTAGTCGATGATCACAGCTTCTTTCTCTTATCATGAACACATGTGGTTCCTTCACTTTCATTCTACAGCACTACCTCTATCAATGCACCGACTCCTTTAGGAAACTAAACTCAATCTCGACAATATGCCCTCTAGTTGATCATAATTCCATCTATCATCAACACATAGGGACTTCTTCCCACTGCTTCTCCTTAGCTCCTTTGCGACTTTTCTTGCAACTACAGTCTTACTATGTTTCTCCAATGAAGACTAACATAAGGCACGAAGGTTACCACCTATCGCCATTAAATGTTGTTTCTCCAATGATGAACACGAGTTGTCAAATATACTCCTCTAGTTTGCAAAAACTTGAGCTCCAATCTTCCTCCTCTAGTAGTCCATCAAGGAGATACCTAGGCTACAAATCCTTCACGAAACTCATATTTGTCCAAAGTTTTCTTCTCTAGGGCTACGTTTGACCCTTTTACGTTGCCCTCCAATAGTCCACAAGGAATCCAATACAACTTTCCACTCTAGGACTCCATCCCTAGAATCAAAACAACATAAAATCATCATAACATACCTTTGTTTCTAATTTTTTTCATTTTTCTACTTGTTTCTCTTGGTTAGCACTTGTGACCTACTGCTACTTCCCTCACAACCTTGCTCAAATAGCCCTTCTACAGCTGCAGTCTTGCTCTTCATTTCTCTAATTGTTTAGTACTACTTCCTAATAAGAGGCCAACCCTAGATTAGGCCTACCCACCCTTTCCCAACACTCTTCCAAAATCTTGGGGCACCCTACAATTGTAACAAATAGCCTCCCAAATGAGCCTTATGACCTCCTCCAATAACGAATACCTATGACCTCCTATATATATAGGCTCTCCCTCGAAAAACCACATCCAAAAAGACCTTCAAACCTCTCTCTTAGCCTTCAACCTCGACTTACACAAATTTAGACCTATGCCGAGACAAGAAAACACTCCAAAAAACATATAATTCCCATGCCTTGTCTTCCTTTCTTCTACGGCTGCCTCGTAGGTGTCTCCAACATGCCTTGTGGCACAAAAATACACTATTTTGACCTGCTTTAGGTGCCACAAAACCCATTCCTTAACATCAAAAATTAATTTCTCCATATCGACAACATCGATTTCGATGATTTTTTATGTCTCAATTTTGTCTTGACATCCTCTATCATATCCTTCCATCATATGTCCAAAATTCCTCGTGGTTTCACACCTACATGCTTGGTGAAAAGCCCACACCTTGGGTTCCAAGCCCACAAATCCCTTTTGTGGTGCTCCAACCTCGAAACCTTGAACCCTAGGGCTTGGAGTACCTTCCAAGATACCAAAAATCAACACTCCCTCTTAGCGATGGAGGTACTTCCAAGACTAGGAAGTAGCTCGTCTTCATCATAACTACTCATGACACTTGCCTAACTTCTAGGACCAATAACTGTAGTAATCCCTGTAGCATGGACTACGCCTCTCTCAAAAGTGTTGTTGTCTCTCGAAGCCTCTTTCTTCTTCTTTTTCTCCTAAAATGTCTTCTAGTCTCTCCATGATTCCTTTCTAGCAATTGTAGGAACACCCTTTCTCCCCATTGATGATGCACTCTTCTCAAGCTACAAAGTCTCCCTCTGAACCTGTAAGCTCCCTCTAGAACTCCACCCCATCTAAGCCTCCGTAACCTAGACCTTCTTCTCTAGAATTTGTACTTGCTCCACAAAATCCTGCACCTATACCTGCTTCTCTGAAACCTGCACCTGGTCCTCCTTCTTCTTCTCATGATCCATAGGCTTGCTCATCAGCCTATATATATCATGGTCTCTAACTCCAATCACCACACCTACAAATCTAGAGCCTTTGGGCCTCAGTCTTTCCTTCCCACTCTAGAACAAGACCTCAAACCCCTTTTGGTTGATCCTTGAGACAAATATAACGCTATGTTTGAGTCCTAGTACAAATAATACATCTTAGAATCACATCACCTATCCTGACTCAATCTTGAATGGCATAACTCCTGATCCTTAGATCTCCTTCTGACTCTTATAACCCAACACCATGTACAACTTTGAGTCCCACTCAGCTAGAGTCTCAAATACCTCCCGTGATCTTGGCATATGCTTCGATGCTCCATTTTCCATGTACCATGCAACCTCATTGATGGTACCCAGCGAAAAATGAGAGATCAAGGCAACGTCCTCCTCCTCCAACCTCCTAGTGAGAGAATCTATATCTAAAAAAGTGGAAATCCCAGCAACTTACTTCCCTTTCTTCTTATCATCATTTGCCTGCTTATTTTTCATACATCTCAATTAAAATGACCCATCTTTCCATAGCTGAAATAGTAAATTTTACTCAAGTCCTTATTCTTCTTTCCCTCCATTTCTATTGCAAGTGTCACGTCATCATTTGAAGCATTCTTGTTCATATGAAGATTCTCGTCTCACAACTCCTCCTTAATGAAGTCATCCCATAGCCTATTCCAGTCTAGAAACAATCCCCTTGATGAAGGGCTTTCATTTCTCAGTGAACCCTTTCAAATAAATCATCACCATATCAAAATATGATATAGTCACACTAATGGTAGCAAGATCATCTTTTAACTGAGATAACCTCGCCAGATACAAAGTCATTCCTTCACCCAGCATCATCCTGGTGGACTTCAACATATCCTCCAATACCAACACCTGATTCTTGCTCTTATTCTTGAACAAATTCTGAAGAGCCATCTACATCTCATGTGCAGTGTTCTTCCCAGAAAAATGAGGTATTACAGAATCCTCCATACCATCTAGGATGATCAATCTCGCCTTCGTATCCAATTTCTTGTGCACTTCTAGATCCTTAGGTTCAGTTGGCTTCTTAATGGCTTTCTTAGTGAATTCTCAGATCTTATAGACCTGCAAGACCAACTTGATCTTTTCCTTCCTGGACTATAGTTGGACTACCCTTCCAACATTGCCTCATACCAAAGATCAACATGTAACTTCGACGTTGTAGCGAGTCGTTCACCTACAATGTGACCAACTTCCTCTTAATTTGTCCTTCATTATGGACACATTGATTCATTATCCCTTCAATGTAGCTCAGACATGCTCTAATACCATGTTATTTTTCTATGATCTTGGTATCTAGGATATAATCTTAGATCACTAACGCTTCCAAACCAAGTATCACAATTAAGCTACTTTGCATTGTAGAATATAAACAACACTAAATCTACTAGTTCACAAAATATACAAAAAAAATTACACAATATTGTACAATAACCTAATCTTTGTTATATTAATCCAAGTGGATAATATAACATTCTAGGGCTCTTGTACCAAGTATAATGACCCTAAAATATCCACAAGTACAAGAATACAAGATAATCTAATGATCTATATGATGTAGTTGATGATCACAGCTTATTTTTCTTATCCTATACACCTACAAGTCCTTCGCTTCCATTCTATAGTAGTGCCTCTATCAATGCACTAAATCCTTTAAGCCACTGAACTCGATCTCCATAATCTACCCTCTATCTAATCATAAGTACATCTATCATCAACATATAAGGACTTCTACCCACTGCTACTTCTCACCTCTTTTGGGACTTGTCTTCCCACTATAGTCTTCCTATGTTGCTCCAACAAAGACTAATATAGGGTAGGGGAGGGATTCCACCTATCACTATCAAATGTCACTTCTCCAATGATGAACACCGGTTATCAAATCTACTCCTCTGGCTGGCCAAACCTTGAGATTTGATGTGCCTCCTCTAGTAGCCTCCTTTTTCCATCAATGAGCTACTTAGGCTATCAATCCTTCACCCAACTCATATTTGTCCAAATTTTGCTTATCTAGAGCTACTTTGGACCCTTTCATGTTGTCCTCCAACAATCTACAAGGAATACAATACAACTATCCACTCTAGGACTACATACCTAGCATCAAATCAACACAAATTCATCATAACATACCTTGGTTTATAAGTCTATTCACTATTGTATTTATTTCTCCTAGTTAGGGCTTGTGACCCAATGTTATAACCCTCACAACCTTGCTCAAATAAGCCTTCTATAGTTGTGGTCCTACTCTTCCTTACTCCAACTATTTAGTATTGCTTCCTAGGAAGAGGCTAACCCTAGATTAGGCCTACCAGCCCTTTCCCAACTTCCCAAAACTCTTCCAAACTACCACAACACGCTATAATTTTAACAAACAACCTCTCAAATGAGCCTTATGGCCTCTTGCAATAAGGAAAGCCTGTGGCTTCCTGTATATAGGCTCTCCCACACAAAACCAAATCCAAAAATACCTTCAAACCTCTCTCATATCTTGCATCTTCCACCTGCACAAATTCAAATCTATGACAAGACAAGAAAATACTCCAAAAAGTACAAAATGACCACACCTTATCTTCCTTTCTTCTACAGTTGCCTCAAAGATGAAATGATGATGCTTTGATGCACTTCGACAATTATAAAATATGACTCACAACATTCTCATATTTATACTAACTCATATGGTGTCTCCAACATGCCTTGTGGCACACAAATACACTAGGTTGACCTACTTTAGGTGCCACAAAACCCATTCCTTAACTTCAAAAAATAATTTCTCCACATAGACAACTCATATTTCAATTATTTTCAATGCATCCAGTTCATCTCGACATCCTATATCATCTCCATCCATAACATGTCCAAAACTCCTCGTCGTTTCACACCCATATGCTTGGGTGAAAATCCCACACCTTGTGTTCCAAGCCCGCAAAGCCCTTTTGTGGCACTCCAACCTCCAAACCACGAACAAGAGGGCTTGGAGTACCTCCCAAGCTACCAAACTCAACACACTTTAAAGTCATAGTACACTTGATAGTCACAAAATGACACATTTTGGTCGCAATTGCACATACTTTGTCTGTTATACTTGTATAATGTTGTTGAACTTGTGTTTTGATGTATATTTCTCAATGTTGGGTCCTATCTACGTTTTACTAATGAGTTGAGATGTGTCACACTTGATTATACCTCTAAATAATCGTGTTTTTCCATGTTTCACCCTGTTAGCGCTTGGAATTCACCTAGGCTGAGATAGACAAACTCTCAAGGCTACATCAAACCATTTCACCTCGTAGCTAGCCCTACGAGGTACGAGAAGGCTCTCTCAAGTCAGATTCGGTAGATCTTTCAATATAATAAGCTGGCCAATTAGGATCAAAGATATTAGGCTAGTAAATTGATAAGGGGGGTTGATTTAAAGATTTTTGGGTTTTTGGTGGCAATTGGAGGGAGTGCAATTCAGGGTGCGGGGATTGAGCACAGTTTTTTGCAGGGGGATCTTTGGGGCAAGGTAGGAGTGAGCGCTGATGCCTTAATCTGAGATGGATGATCAGGGATGATAGAGAAGGAGCTAAAGAGGGCAAACAACCATTTGAATCCTCTCTAGATAGTAGAAAACATAAATTTTGAACAAACTAAAAAGCTGAGCATGTCAAAGCATGAATTCAAACTTTACCACTTCATCTGTCCAAATAGAAGCAAAAGAGAGATGTAGAATACATAAACAGACTTACAAGAACATGTAGAGAACACACCATCAACACAACAATCCACAAGAATCCACAATGATGTCTGCAAAACCCTGGCCTTCTTCTTCTTTAAATTGCAGAGATAGATGTACAATATACAATATAACTTTCTCCCACAAGAGTCCAACCTTCCAACCTCTCAAAATGACTAAGAAAACACATAATATAGGCAAGCTAACCTCTTCCCTTGCCTCTAGGGGTCGAGCTCATCCTTCTAGGAGCAGTTGAACTAATTCCAAACTAAGCACTAGATAATAGGCCAGCTCAACAACTTGCCTCTATTACTTAGCTAACTGATTCATGCATTAATTATTCACTTTTTACATCAAGGAAGCTTCTAGAAGAGTAAAAAGAGGTAAAATCTATCAAAGTTCCATGAAAATATTACATTTATCCATCATCTACAAGTAAAAATAATCAACCATAGTCAAAACAGTGTTTTTTGACCAAAAAAGTCAATTTTGGCAAAATTAGCTCTCACATCCGCGCCCCCTGGCTCTCACTTCCGCGCACCTTTGCAGCAACTTTTGAGTGGGTTCCACTGGTCCAAATCAGGTGCAAGATGGCTCATTGGAAAGCTTGGTCTGTATACTTTCCATTCCAAGTGGAATTTCTGCATTTGGAGTTGTTTTGCCCCCTCAAAAACCATTTCTCCCAAGGTCACTTTCTGCAACTCAAAAAGTGGGCAGAAAGTCATTTTTTTGATGTATTTTGAGCTTTTGGAGGCTCAAACCTCAAAATCAAGCTTCTCCCAAGTATTGGTAATTTTTCTCTTTGCATGCCCTTTCCAAAAATGCCAAGTTTTCAAAATTCCGAGCAGTCCTTCAAAACATCTGCGCTCGGGACGTGGACATGACACGGGAAAAACCTGTAAATGGCACAAAAAATTCACAAATGACAAAATTTTCTCCAAATTTCTTGAAATTTGGGCTGGGAGTCCCCAATCAAGTACCATGCTCAGCCAAAGAGGATTTGGCCAAAATTTGGAGTGGATCGGGCGTTTTCCTTCATTTTTGTGTTTTGGCCAACCGTCCTTGGAGCACCTTCGTTCTCGCCGATATTTTTGACATTTCTCTCAAACCATGACACCTGTGTAAAAAGTGAAGGAGGTTTTTCTTCTTTGGCATGTGGTGGATAGAAACCTCTCTCGGTTTTCCAAAATTCATCTTTAACGGCTCTGAAACATCATTTGAGTGAAACTTGCCCTGATGTGTGAAACAAGGAATTTGGTCGAAATGAAGCGAAATGAAGGGGATAGGGGGCTTCTAAATTCTTGGGGAAATTTTGGGGAGTGGGGAGGGATGTTAGGAAGCAGGGGAAAGTGGAATCTCAGAGATTGAGTGAGGGGAAGGGGTCCAAAAGGGCAAAACACAGGCCCAACCTAGAAAATTGCCAGGTTGTAGTTAGAAACTAGGGTTTGTGCGAAAATGAGGAATTTGGGGAATCTCAGTGACGGGAAGCATTTGGTAAGGTACTTTAAGGATAGGGGAAGGTGTATAAACATCAGGAAACAAGTTTTGCCGATGATTTGAC
>APFE030486733.1:0-18750 GCA_000404065.3 Pinus taeda | reverse complement strand
TACAGGGACACTTGGCCTCTGTGCCTGGAATTTATAGGCAGTGGAAAAGTGGATGTCCAACACAAAATGATTTTAGAGTCGGTCCTCATGTAGTTGGTTCAGATGGAAGCATATATCTCCGTACGTAGATGAGATCTACATCATGGGGAACTGGGGATTCTATTGCATTTTGGAAATAAAATCCAGGGAGGCAAGCACTGATCATTGCGAGAAACCTTGTTGTGGGAGATGCGAATCTGGTGGAAAGGGCTGTACTGAATTGCAAAAAGAAAGCCATATGTTTGAAAAGACACAAGCTAAAGCTAAGTCACTTTATGAGAAAATTAATGAATCGATCCAATTTCATAATAGATTCCTTGAATTTGTTAAAGGATTTCTTATCTGGCATAGCAGGAAGCTTTTATCAGTGGCTGTGTTTTATGCCAGTATTTCTCCAGTCAGTTTGTTTGGTTTTGGTTACCTTATTAGTCTAGTCTTTGTAACCAATTTTCCCAAAACTTCTCACTTTCCAGCTAAGCTTTATTCAAGCTATACAGGAATTCTTGTTGCATGTGGATATCTATTCCAGATGTTGGGCAGCCCGTTTCAGATGTTCCCAGGTCAAAAATATGGAGATTTTTTAACTAGAAGAGTATGGCGCGCATCCTTGACACCTGGCCCTTTTACTTCAGCGGAAAATAAACAAAGACATCTGTTATCAGAAGGATAGGATTTGTTTTCTTATCTATAACCTCAGTTAACGATTCCAAAGGATCAACGCTCCGGTTTATTAGCCATCAGAAGATTTCAAGAGGAACGAATTTGTCTATTTTGATCCTCGGTCATGATTTCAGGAGATCTGCGCTCCAGATTTATCTCTTAATTGGCCAATTATCATAAGATTTAGAGAAACGTTGTACTATGTTTAGCTTAGATGAAACGTCCATTTCTAATTTTTGTAATTGTAGTTGAAACAGCGCAGAGGTTTTTGGGGTCGATTTGATTCCCTTAGCAGCATTTTATTATGATATTAAAAAATTCATTTGTAAGTGAGTGGAGAGGAGGGAGAGTTTTCTGAGGGCTGAGAGCTGCTGTAGCGCAGAGCTTCATTGTACAGTCATTGGCAAGATTTTTAATGAAAATTTCACAGATCTGACTTCTGAGATCCCTGTGGTATGATAATTTAGCATAAGTTTTTTCTCTTGTTTCATATGTAATCTGTTATGTTTCATTTCACTACATGATCATTTCTAACTGAGCAAATGAAGTGTTTAGGTAAGAATTCATGCCTTCCATGCTCTGCCTATAAGTTTGTTCATGTTTAATGTTTTCCTCTGTTTGACAAGGATTCATCTCCTATGCCCTTGTCAGCTCCTCACCAGTCTTGCCATCCCATTTAAATCTAAGTTTGATGCTAAATTTCTTGCCTACCTTGCCTCAGTCGATAATCTGTGTTGTTCATTATATTTCTCTGTTCAAGCTGTGATTTTGCCCAAGCAGCCCAGAAAAACCCCGTCATTTTATTAAAAACCCCTTTTATCAGTTTACTAGCCTAATATCTGTGTTACCTTGTGGGTCATCTCGCCATTGAATATTTTACTGAGATTGACCGGAGAGAGCCTTCTCCTGCCCCGTAGGGCTAGCTACGGGGCTGAATGGTTTGATGTTGCCTTGAAGGTTTACCTTTCTCAGCCTGAGGTGAAATCTCAAGCACTAACATGTTCAACAAAATGTCTGTCATGGCTATTAGGGATCCATTGAACGTCTTAAACAAGTATTTGCTTTAGTACTTTCATTTCCATGTTACTTTACTAATTTGAAGAGAAGGATCAATTCTAGCCGGTGTCCTAGGCCATGAGCTTGAAAAAGCGGCTTAAATCCTAGGGTCGTTGGCACAACACTGACAATTTTGGTCCATAGTCGCTGACAGGCAGGTCTGTGAGAGAAACTATAGGTTGCTAGTTGCTCCCTTTCCCATAGTATGAGAGCAACTATGGCCTAAGAGACCTAAAACAACAGTGGGACCCAGGGACATGCTGTCTTAGTGGCTGACTTGTCTTCTGAGGGTTCTGTTGATGATGTTGGATGTTTGTATGGTGTGTTTTCGTCGATTCCCCTTTCCTTAATGTGACTTAGGAGGTCGAATCATATCATAGTGGCCTCTTGTTGCATGTTTACCCAGGCTGGCTGGTTGCTTGAGTAGATGTGGGATGAGGGTGATACACCTAGGGTTTGGAAACAAGCCCTAGTCAAAGATTAATGTTCTAGGAAGATGCTTGGTAAATCTAGAGTTTACTGATCTAGGTGGATATTGGTGGCCACCCACCTATTCCACCTATACCTCTAGTTGGTGTCATTTGTTTCCTTGTTTATTTCAACATTTACTATTTTTAGCATTCTTTTCGGGTCCTAAACTTCCAGAGCGGTTTTGACCCCCTAAACGATGTTTTTTTGAGGTTCGTTGCAAGGCCATAGCCATAGGCAAAGGCCTATGGAAAATCCTGTAGTACTTAGAGAGATCTTTTCAATAAGGTATCATACACTCAAAACGAAGATAATATGACCAAGTTACGACCCCGGGAAGTTGGCTGCCCAAGTAACCCCAATGGGGCCCACAAACTCTTGGCGTTACATCTCCCGGGGTTAGGGTTTTAGTTGTTTAGGGTGTTCTCATGTTTTTCAATAATAAATAATCCCTTGAGCCTCATTGTAACACAGTTTAGAGGCATGTAGCTACCGTATCTCTTCTCAAAGATAAGCTACCATCACGCGAGCTAGTCTTATTTCCATTTTGTTTGTAAGCATATTTCAGTATTTCATATTAATGAAATGAAGTGTTATTTTTGCTGCATCTCTGTATTTATGGTTATATCTATAATTTGTTGTATTCTCATTTAAGTTTAGATCAATGGTATCAGAGCGGTCTTCTCTTTCTCTATTTTTCTTTGCATGTCCCCAATGAGGTTCGG
Source organism: Pinus taeda (assembly GCA_000404065.3). NCBI lineage: Eukaryota > Viridiplantae > Streptophyta > Pinopsida > Pinales > Pinaceae > Pinus > Pinus taeda. The sequence continues at coordinate 15,802 of APFE030486733.1, read as the reverse complement.
ATATAAGGAGTTAGGGCTCGAACTGGTCGAACCTTTGCAAGACCAGCCTCACAAATCACGACAGCCTCCCATGGAGGAAGAAAAGAAAGATGAAGGGGCAGGAGATCCTTTCAAAATCTTGCTGGAAGACGCCCTCGAGCGACAAAGGAATGCGATGATGGACAACTTTTCCTAGATCCTTCAGCGGCTACCCAAGGGCGACACATCTCCTTGCACCAGCTACTCTGGAAATGCAAAACCCTTTAAGGTACAAGTTAACTTTGACATCCCCATATTTGAGGGTCAGATAGATGCGAACACCGTAGATAAATGATTAAACCTGCTAAAAGGATATTTTTATGTTCATGAATTTTCCAGTCAGGAAAGGATTAGTTTTTCACTTCTCAAAGCCGCCCCCCACATTAAGGACTGGTGGGAAACCTATTGTGAGAAGAAGGATGAAAGTGCCCCCTCATTATTTTCGGCTGCACCCACTTGCAATTTGTTCCGGGACACCATGAACAAGAAGTACTACCCTGTCGAGAGCTATGAGGATAAATACATAAAGTGGACCACGCTATGGTAGGAAAGGGACCAAGACGTGTTGGAGTTTACCAATGTTTTCCATACCCTTCGCACGAAGTTGGGTATTAAGGATTCTGAGAAAAAATTGGTACTCAAGTACTGTGGCTGTCTACACAGGTACATCCAGGATGAGATGGAGTTCCTAGACATCTCCTCACTTGGTATGATGTACCGATACGCTGTCAAGATTGAGCAAAATTTTAAACAGAAAAAGCTAGACTTTGGATCTTCAAATCTGAAGCAAGGGAAAGGTGCCCCCAAATCGTAGAGCAAAGGGCCAAATCAAGGTGGGATGAACCAGGATAACTCGCTGAAGTTGAAAGCAAAGAACAACACCACGAAGACAAGGAATGACACACAAAAGAGGTGTGTGTTCCTGAAGAGCTCCACTCACAACACAAGTGAGTATCAGGCCAAGCAATCACTAGTGGCCGCGTTGAAGGCTTTAGAGTCAAACACATATTCTAACTTTGAGTCAAAACTCGAGAAGGGGAATGACAAAGGGAAGCAGATTGTTGACGCAGAGCCTAGTTCCACTATGGCCACCACCAAGATCCAGAAGATTGAACCTAAAGGTCCAGAGGAGGGGGAACACCTATTCCACTCACAGGGTGAAGGGTTCTCTGTTGCAGTTCATTGTCGATAGTGGGAGCCAAAAGAACCTCATTTCAACAGAGGTTGTTAAATGGCTAGGACTACCGACTTCAACACATCCACAACCGCACACCATCGGGTGGCTTCACCAAGGACAAGATCTCTGTGTCAGCCAAAAGTGTCACCTTCACTACAACATCAAGCCCTTCACAGATGAGGTATTGTGTGAAGTTGCTCCTCTTGAAGTTTGTGATGTGTTACTAGGATAACCATACTTGTGGAAGCGACATGCTGTATATGAGTCTAGACCCCACTCCATTATTATTTATTTGGGTAGTAAGTTATACAAGATACCAGAGGTAGCCTTGCCTACACCATATTTTTGATCTCTGCTAAGCAATGTAGTAAGATCATCTCCCAAACTAGGAAATTTGTTTTCTTTCTAATTCACTCTCAAAGTAAGGGGAAGATTGTAGCCACATCCATGGCCCCCAGGAAGGGTTCCTCCACACAATAGAAGCAGGTGGATATGGTCATGGAAGAATACAAGGACATCTTCTCCTCACCCATAGGGGTACCTTTGCTGATGCAGGAGCATTCAACCCAAGGGAAAATCATTGTAAATAAGTAGACATAGGGGGTCATGTATCTTTAGAGAAGTAGTTTCCTAAGTCTCAAGTTAATGTAATATTTAGGCTTTAAGTGATTTAATTAGATAATGAGAGGAAGTTGTAAATTCTCTCAAATAAATGAGAACATGAGTGGTGAATAAATGACAAGAGATAGAGGTCAATTAGAACTCTTAAAACAGTTTCAGGATTCGAGGAACGAGAGAGAGATTTTTGGAATTAAATGGAGATTAGAGGTGGACGTAGAGAATAGAGAATTTAGGAGTCAATTCAGTAGATTTAGGAGTCGAACTAAGATTAGTTCAACGAACCTTTCTGGGATAAATGTAAGCCTACAGGAAAAGTGGTTAAGAGGCCACGAATAGTTGAGGATCAGGCCTGTATGAGACACAGAGTCTCGAATGTAATCGTGTGTTTATATTTATATATATATATATAGAGAGAGAGAGAGATTTATTCCTGACTGTGTCAGTGTGTGGAACGAGTATTTCATGAATGAATTACTTGTGAATTCGTAGGTTCTATAACAGGTTTGCAGACAGAGTTCAGAGGAACGCGCATAAGAGCAGAATGATTCAGAGGGATTATAATGGGTCATTGAATCCAATTAAGGAAAGAGAGTGAATCTTTGGAGAGAAGTTGTGAAGCAAGAATTCGCTGAGGAGTTCAGCTCAGAGGAAGTTGAGCAGTGGAAGTAGAAAGAAAAGTTTGAAGAAATACGCCGAGGAGAGGAATGATTCAGAGAAGTCATAATGGAGCATTGAATCCATTCAAAGGATCCAAGAGCACAGTGATCAAAGGAGCATGCAGAGTTAATCTCAGATCAGAGAGGCGCAACAGAAACGGTGAAGGATGAAGAACCATTGAAGAAACCTGGAAACTATCGCAACCACTGAAAATGGTGTAAAAATTAAGTTAAGTAGAAGAACGGATAAGTGAAGTATCCATGCACAATAACTGTCAGATTGAGAAGACCAACGGCTAGGATTAAATCGCAAGAGTGGGGAAATCGGATCGCATCGCAATCCTTCAAAGGAAGGAATTGATTGCGACATGCGATGTATAGCCGGACGTGAAACCCTATCGAATAAGGCCTAAAACCCATCGGGTCTGAAATATATGTCGGATCGGAGTTTAAAGTGGAAGAGTCAAATATCAAGCGATAACCGATAGCGATATTGCGACATCGCCAATAAGCGATGAGGCCGATCAGAGATCAAGTCGATCAGTGATCGGAGAAGGCAAAGATCGGAAGTTATAGCGGAAAGGCTCGAAGGAGGCAGACTCGACGATAATTATAGTTGCGGGTGTAATGTTTTTGCGTTCCAGCCTATGTGTTCTGACAGAGTTTTCCTTTATAATTCTCTTATTCCCGTGTAATTCCGATATATGTGTTGTCCGAGTCTTTTAATGCAAAAGTGATGTTAACGATTCTGATAGTCGCAGATCGGAATCAGAGAGGTGGTGAGGCATATATGTATGTATGACCCGCGAAGGGAGTGATGCCCGATTGCGATAAAGGTAGCCTTGGGAAATGTGCAGAGGCTATACCGAGAGGAAAAAAAGGTGTGTTTGCGTATGTTTTCCTTTGTAAATGGTTTTATAAGGAAAATAGCGCCGATGGGTAAGTTTTATGTATTAACCATATATAACCAAAGGTAAGAAGGAAAAGGTTATATATGCAGACTTAAGGAGTTTAAAAGTCCCGATATAAGGTTTAAATCGAGGCGATTAATTTCCTTTCAAAAGGAAAAGGTGGATTAATGTGTGACTTTGGTAAGTCTATGAATCATTCCGTGTGAGACTAAAAGAGGGCCTAACCATTAGATATGGAAGATTTGACTCCTTTGTGAGTTAAATACCTGGGACAAATGTGTGGATGCATTTTATATGCATACTGTGGGTGTAAGTGGGGGTAATCTTGTGTCATTTGGTATCAGAGCCAAGTTGTAATTAAAACCGTTGGGGTTAAACAGAATAGAGAAATTCTATGTGAAAGAATTAAAAGCAGAGTTATGTGTTAAGGTGTTTATGCAGGCAAGGAAGGATCAGATTCTAATATGATAAAAGGAAGGCACACAGAGGTGATGTGTAGTAGAACTTGTAGATGCAAGAGACAGAGGAAATCCGTTCAAAGTACAGGTGGAATGGTGAAACAAGATCATGCTGAGATCTTGAAAGTGAGGTAATATGTTCTATTTTAAATTGAGAATGTGTGCTTTTAAACTAATACACAAGTGACAATAAGAGAAGCTGTGAGAGGAGAACCAGATGTGTTCTTGAAGACAGAGTAAGGAAAATACTCTGATGGAGAAGTGGCAGTGAACCTGAAGAATCCAACAAGAGATTAGATAGAGAGGACAACTGAAGTGTTCTCAAGAGAGAGTGAGAGATTGCAGAAGCCTAGAAGGAGCAAAGGTGTTGCTCGAGAGGAGGTTCCAGATAGAGGACCCATGCTTACCAAAAGACTGAATGAGGAGAGCTTAGTGAGGTAAGATTGCAGCGAGGAGGATTAGTTGTTGCAGAGGCTTGTTGCAGATAAATGAGGAGCTCATAAAGAAAGAGGAGAAGAAGATGACTACTAATAGTTATAGTAGAGGTTCAGAGAGAAGCCACAACAGAAGAAATATGAGGAAAGAGGATGCCAAGGCAAATGGCAAGAGGATGAGTTAAGAGGAAATTGACAAAGAGATTGCCAAGTTAAAAGAACAACTCGATGCATTAAGAAGAATAGTATAGGAAAACTAGAGACAAGGTTGGGTATCAAGGAAGAAGCCAGTGGAATGGCATGAGATGCAGAGAAGGCTATAGCAAAAGCAAGTAAAGTGGCTGAGGGAAAAACTCAAGGAAGTTGAGTTAGAAATGGAATAGTCCATTTGTGAACCAGAACAGGGAGAGATTATGGAAGAAAGTGAAGATGAAGACTTGAAGACTGAAACTTCAAATGAGGCCAAAGGGTCACATGATTTTAAATCTGACAATTTGATGATATTGTCATAAAGGAGAAAGAAGACAAGCAAAATCTAAATTCTGTTCTAGAAGAAGATGAGATAGACAGGTCTCATATAGAGCTGGGGAAAGATATCAAGCAACCAAGTGAAGGGCTTGAAGAGATTGAAGAGGAGATCGCTAAAGAATTTCTGAGTCATAAAGAGAACTTGGAACAACAAGGAGATATGATGACTGAAGCATCTAGTGAGACCATAGGGTATTATGTTTTTAAAACTGATAGTTTGTGTATGATGGCAGGTATTGTAGGAGAAAAACAACCTTTTGAAGATATCTTCAGAGTAGATGAAGATATAGAAGTAAAAGGTGCCAAAGAAAACTTCTCAGAAGAAGAAGAATTTTACTGCATATAGAAGAAAACATCTATGGATGAGTCTAAAGAAGCTTTCGTAGAGATGAAGAATCAGGATCTTATTCTGATGAAGAATGAAGGAATACTGTCTTAGAAAGGTAATCAAATGAGTTTGATTAATGTTATTGATGAAAACCAAATACAAGAGAATGTTAATGAAAATGGTGGGACAAGAATAACTCTGGGAGAAGAGTTACAGAGGGACAACAAGGCAAAATGTACTGAAGAAAAAGAGACTATGTTAATTGAAAACATAGTAAAGGATCATCAATTCATCATGATGATAGGCACAATGGAAATAGCCATGGAAACTGTTGAGATAGTCAGAAAAAGAGAAGGGAATCTACTGGAAGATGTTAAGAAGGAAGAAGACTATGCAAAAGACTTAGCAAAGGAAAAAAGGACATCTGATGATTTATCAGTAACAAAGGAAGGTATGGAGATTTGTGTAAAATTTCCAAAATCTACTGCAATTGAAATTATTGAGTTATATAGAAAATTAGATTTTCAAAGAAGGGAGTTCGAAAAATAAAGGATAGATGTTCAAGACAGATTGTTGAAAAAGGAAGATAAGAGAATTGTCGTGAATGACAACCATAAGAAAAAGGAGATGGATATGAAAGTTCAGCAGATTGACACTGCAAAGGAAGGAGTTCGCTACGGTGGACAAGAGCAAGAAGACATCATTAGAGAAGATGATGTAGAAGAGAGACTAGTTGACGGTCTCATGAATTATGTTGAGAATTCAAATCAACATACTGATATGTTGATAGAGGAGAAAGAAACAGAGCAGCAAACCAAATTGTTTCCAAAGGAGGATAAGGCACAAAATCCTTATGTTTTTAATTTTAACAAGTGTTTTGTGAGTGCAGGTTTTGTTGCAGATGCTGAAGGAAATTTGGCACAGATGAGCAGCCAAATAAAGATGAAAGAAGAAGGTTATGTGGAAGTATTTATTCCATGGAACAAAAATGCTAAATTTTTGGAGAGAATACTGAAAAATCATGATTCAGTGCAAGAGAGTAAGGATGATAGGGAGGCAACAAGCAAAGCAAAAGTTGGAACAAGCAAAACAAAAGTTAGAGCAAGCAAAGCAAAAGTTGGAGCAAGAATAACAGAACAAGAAGGAGAAGATCAGATTGAAGAACTAGTGGACAACAGTTGAAGGAAAGAGAAAGAGGAAGAAGTAAGTGGCAAAGTATGGACCAGTCCAAGGATGTACTAGACACAGAGATTGAAGAAATGTGGCGGTTGATGATGAAGCAATCCAAATAGAGGAAAATGATAGCAAGAGGAAGAATGATCAATCAGAGCATGAACCTAATTGACAAAGAGAAGAAGATGGAAGAGAAAACAACAGAAGTATAGCAACAACAAAGGAACAAGACATTTGGACAGTTACAAAACAAAGTATGGGATCCAAGAAGATAAAGATCAGAAGACACATGATCAGGAGATCATGAATATTTTCTACTTTGGGAGTCTGATGCAGGAGCATTCAATCCAAGAGAAAATCACTGTAAATAAGTAGACATAGGGGGTCACGTATCTTTAGAGAAGTAGTTTCCTAAGTCTCAAGTTATTTGGACAGTTACAAAACAAAGTATGGGATCCAAGAAGATAAAGATCAGAAGACACATGATCAGGAGATCATGAATATTTTCTACTTTGGGAGTCTGATGCAGGAGCATTCAATCCAAGATAAAATCACTGTAAATAAGTAGACATAGGGGGTCACGTATCTTTAGAGAAGTAGTTTCCTAAGTCTCAAGTTAATGTAATATTTAGGCTTTAAGTGATTTAATTAGATAATGAGAGGAAGTTGTAAATGCTCTGAAATAAATGAGAACATGAGTGGTGAATAAATGACAAGAGATAGAGGTCAATTAGAACTCTTAAAACAGATTCAAGATTTGAGGAACAAGAGAGAGATTTTATGAAATGGAGATTAGAAGTGGACGTAGAGGATAGAGGATTTAGGAGTCAGTTCAGTAGATTTAGGAGTCGAACCAGGATTAGTTCAACGAACCTTTCTGGGATAAATGTAAGCCTACGGGCAAAGTAGTGAAGAGGCCACGAATAGTTGAGGATCAGGCCTGTGCGAGACACAGAGTCTCGAATGTAATCGTGTGTTTATATTTATATATATAGATATTTATTCCTGACCGTGTCAGCGTGTGGAACGAGTATTTCATGAATGAATTACTTGTGAATTCATAGGTTCTGTAACAGGTTTGCAGAAAAAGTTTAGAGGAATGCGTAGAAGAGAAGAATGATCCAGAGGGATCATAATGGGTCATTGAATCCAATTAAGGAAACAAAGTGAAGCTTTGGAGAGAAGTTGTGAAGCAAGAATTCGTTGAGGAGTTCATCTCAGAGTAAGTTGAGCAGTGGAAGTAGAAAGCAGAGTTTGAAGAAATACACCGAGGAGAAGAACAATTCAGAGAAGTCGTAATGGAGCATTGAATCCATTCGAAGGATCTAAGAGGATAGTGATCAAAGGAGCATGCAGAGTTAAGCTCAGATCAGAGTGGTGCAGCGCAAATAGTGAAGGATGAAGAACCTTTGAGGAAACCTGAAAACTATCACAACCACTAAAAATGGCATAAAAATTAAGTTAAGCAGAAGAATGGATAAGTGAAGTACCCATGCATAGTATCCATCAGATTGAGAAGACCAACGGCCAAAATTAAATCGCAAGAGTGGGGAAATCGGGATCGCATCGCAATCCTTCAAAGGAAGGAAGCGATTGCGACATGTGATGTATAGCCGGACCCAAAACCCTATTGAATATGGCCTAAAACCCATTGGGTCTGAAATATATGTTGGATCAGAGTTTAAAGTGGAAGAGTCAAAGATCAAGCAATAGCCGATAACGATATTGTGACATCGCCGATAAGCGATAAGGCCGGTCAAAGATCGAGTAGATCGATGATCGAAGAAGGCGGAGATCGGAAGTTATAGCGAAAAGGCTCCAAGGAGGCGGACCCAACGATAATTATAGTCGTGGGTGTAATGTTTTTGAGTTCCGACCTATGTGTTCCAACGGAGTTTTCCTTTATATTTCTCTTGTTCCCATGTAATTCCAATATATGTGTTGTCCGAGTCTTTTAATGCAAAAGTGATGTTAACAATTCCAATAGTCGTAGATAAGAGGCGGAGAGGTGGTGATGCATATATGTATGTATGACCCGTGAAGGAAGCGATGCCCGATTGTGATAAAGGTAGCCTTGGGAAATGTGCAGAGGCCATATCGAGAGGAAAAGAAGGTATGTTTGCATATGTTTTCCTTTGTAAATGGTTTTATAAGGAAAATAGCGCCGATGGTTAAGTTTTATGTATTAACCATATATAACCAAAGGTAAGAAGGAAAAGGTTATATATGCAGACTTAAGGAGTTTAAAAGTCCCAATAGAAGGTTTAAAGTGGGGCGATTAATTTCCTTTCAAAAGGAAAAGGTGGATTAATGTGTAGACTTTGGTAAGTCTATGAATCATTCCGCATGAGACTAAAAGAGGGCCTTAACCATTAGAGATGGAAGATTTGACTCCTTTGTGAGTTAAATACTTGGGACATATGTGTGGATGCATTTTACATTCATACTATGGGTGTAAGCGGGGGTAATCCTACATCACTTACACTGTCAGGTCAAGCATTCGATTGATCTAACTCTCGAAGCACCTCTACTCAATGGGCCGATGTATCACCGCTCCATTCTGGAAAATGAAGAGATCAAGCGGAAAATCTAATAGTTGTTGCAAAAAGGGCACATGTTACCAAGTTCCTTGCCTTATGGGAGCCTGATTGTACTTGTACAAAAGAAGGATGGGACATGGAGGCTTTGCATTGATTATCGGGCACTAAACAAAATCACTGTCAGAAACATGTATCCAATCCCACAGATTGATGACCTTCTGGAACAACTCAAGGGATAAAAGTATTTCAACAAGATCGATTTGAAGTTTGGCTATCACCAGGTTCCAATTGAGCCCACAGATGTATGGAAGGCTGCCTTCAAATCCAAGAAAGTCCTTTTTCAATGGTTGGTTATGCCCTTCGGGTTTACAAATACCCCTACTAGTATTATGAGGTTAATGGATGACATATTGCATCCCTTCACTAAATCATTCATGGTTGTTTATCTGGACGACATCCGCATCTTCAACAAGAGTTGGGAAGAACACTTGCAACACATTCAACAAGTCCTTCAAACCCTTTGATAACACAAACTGTGTGCCAACTTGGAGAAATGCACCTTTGGCATGAGCCAGGTCCAATATTTGGGTTACATCATAGATGTGCATGGTGTGCATGTGGATCTGACTAAGATCCAAGTCATTCGGGATTGGCCAGCCTTGACCACTCTAACGGAGCTTCGCAACTTTTTGGGCCTTGCAAATTTTTATCAAAGGTTCCTATTGGGATTGTCCCATATCACTTGGCCTTTGAGTCAGATTACTAAGGGTGGGGTGAAAGCAAAGTTTTCCTGGTCCAAGTCCCAACAGAATGCATTCATTGAATTGAAGCACCAACTCTACTCTGCACCGATACTCACACTGCCAGACCTGCAACAACCATTTGAAATCGAGACAGACGCCTCAGATTATACTATTGGTGTAATCCTCACCCAGCATGTGCATCCAGTGGCCTATCTTAGCGAGACACTTTCTGATACAATTCAGAAGTACCCCACATGTGATAAAGAGATGTATTCCGTTGTGCAAGCTTTTCAACAATGGAAGCATTACATTATGGGGAAGGAGATGGTCATCCATGCCAATCATCAACCTCTTTAGTTTATACAAACACAAGGGAAGTTGAAAAACGATAGCCATCAAAAGTGGCATACATATATGCAACAATTCCACTTGAAAATTAAATACAAAAATGGCAACACCAATAATGTTGCAGACTGCCTCAGTCGCCCCCTAGTCACAACACTGACTACTGTTCTCAACTCTTGTGGCCACGAGACCTCTGCATGGCCACAACCATACAAAAATGATCCAAAGTTTGCCTCCACATACCAGATGCTAGTAGATGGAAAGAAAGTTCCTAATTTCCACCTCCATGATGCATTATTATGCTACTTGGGCCACCTTTGTGTTCCTTCAAGTGAGCATGCTAAGCTGATTTGGGAGGCGCACTACAGTCGGGTCGCATAACACTTTGGTGTGGAGAAAATTATGGTTGTACTACAAAAGTACTTTTATTGGCCCAAACTTCGACTAGATGTCGGGAAATATATTAGATCATGCATTGCCTGTGCCATCACCAAGCCAACCATCAAGAAGTAAGGTCTGTACACTCCTCTGCCTACTCCCAACTAGCCATGGGAATCCATCTCCATGGACTATATGTATGGCATCCCTTCTACCAAGTATGGTAATGACTGTGTATTTGTGGTTGTGGACAAATTTTATAAGATGGCTATATTGGCGACTTGAAAGAAGAATATCACAACAGAGGAAACTGCCAAACTCTTCTTTGAATGAGTATGAGTACATTTTGGGATCCTACAAACCATTATATCAGATAGGGATAGCAGGTTCATGTGCACATTCTGGTCAAGCCTCTGGGCACTATTGGACACCAAGCTCACCAAGCCGACTGCCTTCCATCCCCAGACTGATGGCCAGATGGAGGTCGTCAAGAGGATGATAGTGCACATACTCCGCATGTACCACTCCAAGCATCCACAAACCTGGGATGAGAGTCTTCCCTATGTACAACATAGTTATAATAGATCTCTCCATAGCTTGACTAGCTGCAGTCCATTTCAAGTGGGTCTAGGATTTCAACCATTGTGTCTGATTGATGTTGCCATGCCTCATGCGACTACATAGACATAATCCACACATGTATTGTTCAAGGCTGATAAAGCGACCAAATTTATTGAACACATCCAACACATCCACCAATAGGTTCATGACATCTTGGAGAAGTCAAATGCCAAGTAAAAGCAGTGACATGATCAACATCAGGTGCCACACAAGTTTCAGGTGGGCGGCAAAGTTTGGTTGCATTTGCAGAAAGAACACCTTACTAGAGCCCATCAGAAGCTCATACCACTCCGATATGGTCCTTACACCATTACCAAGGTTGTGGGAGACAATGATTTTGAGTTGAACATTCCCCCATTCCTTGGCCTGCACCCAGTGTTCAATGTGGACCGCCTTTGACCATACTTCCCACCATTACTGGACACATCAGACATTGCGGAACAACTCACACCAGCAGAGTTAAACCCAGACTACATGGAACAGGCTACAATTGATCGGATTATGGACACACAAGTCAAAAACACTCACCAACAGAAGATCCAACTATATTGGGTTGTCAAAGTTGGCCAACTCCTGCACCAAGGCAAGTGGCTCTCTAGGGACCAAGTTCAACAGAAATTTCCTCACCTCATGGAGGCTCTGCACATAATGGGGATCATTTCTTCCTAAGGGGGTAGGAATGGTCCATGTGGATATTGGTGGCTACCCACCTATTCCACCGAGACCTCCAGTTGGTTTCATTTGTTTTCTTGTTTATTTTAACATTTACTATTTTTAGGAGTTTACTTCCAGAACAGTTTTGACCCCCTAAACGATGTTTGTTTTAGGTCCACTACAAGCCTAGAAACGACCCTATAGAAAATCCTATATTACTCAGAGAGACCTTTCCAACAAGGTATCATACGCGCCAAACAAAGATAATATGACCAATTTACGACCTCGAGAAGTTGGTTGCCCAATGGGGCCCACAAACTCTTGGTGTTACATCTCCTGGGGTTAGGGTTTTCTCATGTTTTTCAATAATAAATAGGCCGTTGAGCCTCATTATAACATAATTCAGAGGAATGTAGCCGCCACATCTCTTCTCAGAAATAAGCTACCATCACCCGAGCTAGTCTTATTTCCATTATGTTTGTAAGCATATTTCAGTATTTGATATTAATGAAATGAAGTGTTATTTCTATTGCATCTCTATATTGATGGTTATATCTATAATTTTTTGCGTTCCTGTTTAAGTTCAAATCATTTGCAGCTAAACCCTAGTAATATTTAAATTCTCTAGTATGTGTGATATGACAATCTGAAATCTATGAATCTATATGGTGATTTTTGAAATAAGAAAATATAGGGTCTGTAGCTAACCCTAGTAGATGCTAGTCATATTATTGATTGATATGTGATTGGTTGTTGAAAATTATATATGAAATATAGGGGAAGTCTAACATATGTGTTCTAGAAGTTGCTTTACAAACTTTGATGAAATAGTCTAGGGTCTATGAAAAAGTCCCTAGCAAAATGTTGAAGTGTATGTATCTCTTGTTTGTATATTTGATTTATATAAAGTTGAAATTCTTTTGTGATTCTGATATAATTAACTTCATGCTCATAGTTTTGGTTGTAATTTCTATCTAAGTTGTGTAGGTACATAATATTCGAGATGGTGAAGATGATTGAAAGAAAAAGTGATGTGATAAGAATAACTCTCATAAGATGGATGGAAGCCACAAAAGATTCTCCGATGTTGAAAAGAGGAAAAGATCTCCCTAAGATTAAGAGGGAACCTGGATAGAGAAATCTCCCTGGTTGGGAGGGAGAGCACAACCTTGATTGGAGAATGAAGTTTGAAGGATACGTTTTTATATTATGAAAATAAAAGTATCAAAGATTCGGTTGATGGGCCTATCATGTTTGAAAATAAACATCAGGAAAACACCGAAGGTTTGTGTTTATTTATGAATATGTGAAAGTATATTATTAATTAGGGTTGTGTTTGTATAGGTGAATCTCTCGAAGGTTTTGATATCATGTTGGTTATTAATTAGTTTGATTGGGAGAGATTTGTTGTCTTCGATCTGTTGGATCAAGGAGTGTTGAGGATTTGTGAGTGAAACATTGTCTGGGAGGACATTTAGGTGGCACTTTGTGTTGATGTCTATGTCTTGAAGTTGGAAAGGTCATGTTGATTGTAGAGCTCTAATTTTTGGATACACACCTGGATCCTTGGGTTGATGGTTAGCAAGTAAGCATGATGGTACCTATAGGGGCTGAAAGCTTGAGTCCATCTTAGTCCTAAGGGATAGATTTCCTTGGTCAGGAATCTAGTCCATGGCATTGCAGTGCCTAAATTTCTTCATGGTTCATATAGTTGAGATCTTCCTTGTACTTGAAAACAATGAATACCTCCCTAGTTAAGAGGGAGTGTTGGAAAATGTAACTAGGTTCAGTCTTCATTAAATGTATTTGAGTAATCATGTAATAAAGAAAATTATTATTATTATTATTATTATTTTTGGCATGTGGTTCACGAGCACCCTAGTCAGTGAGTGATTGCTACGTCCACGGAAAAATCTGGGCGATAGCTAGCCTAAATCGCCCCTCGGCCTACTGCAAGATCTGACCCTAAGGGCTTCGGGTGGATTCGACCCTGTGACCTCCCAATGGCGAGGCACGGTTTTTGACCAACTGAGCTAACCCTTGGGGCTGGGAAAATTATTATTCTTATTCTTCTTATTATTATTATTATGTTTTAGAGGACTTTTAGGAATTATTCTGAGTTAATAAAGTCATTGTACTTTTAAAGAGGCCCTTCTTGGGCTTGTGAAACATGTAAAAAGGTTAAGTATTGAGTCAAATATGAATTATGTTGCCTCCACACCAAGTCGGCCTTAAGATGATCAAGTCGGCCTCAAATTAGGGTTATTCGACCTCACCAAAGGGCTATAAACGAAACAGTTCAAATTCCATTTGAAGCACACACTCAATAAACAAGTCCGATATCTTTTGAAGTTGGAAAAAGTGTGAAATAGAGGATAGAAGGAAAAAGTGATGCGAGTTTGGTATAGGTGAAGGAAAATTTAAGTTTTGGTTAATCCATCTCTCTCTTTTGTGCCTTGGTTTGGAAGATCGAAGTTCCCTAGTTGATGTCGTAGCCAGTTGATGCATGTTGCTTCTGCCATAGGTTGAAGTTGTTGGTGCTGGGTGTTGCTACCTCAAGAAGCTGTATTGGGCCAAGATTGAAGTTTCTAAGCGAGGATCTAAGTTTTCCAATGAAGATCGAAGTCTCTAAGGCAAGGTCGAAGTTGTTGGGTCAAAGAAAGTGTTGCAATTGTTGTTGTTGTTGTTAGGTTTAGAAGGATCATCTGCAAAGGAAGAATAAGGTTAAATTGGTGTGGAGGAAAGTGTGTGTCAAGGTCTAGAGTCTTGGAATATCTTAGGAACACTATTTTAGGAAGAATTACTCACTGGGTTTTCCCCTAGAGAGGGGTTTTTCCTTGGCTGTGGTCCTATATCTGGTGTCCATTGATTTTTGCGTTATTGCTTTGGTAATTTCTTGATGAACTAAAAGAAATAAGATATAAAGGAACTTAATAAGTAATTAAGAATATCACAAGAAATTATAAAGTATAATAAAATCTTTCTGCCTTTCTGATTTTCTAACAAGAAGTTATTAAGAGTGAAGTCAGAATCCTTTGATTATCTTAAAAAAACTTTTTGAAAAGTACAATAGTGTCACTAGATCATCACAAGGGTTCAAACCTTCTTACTTCGAACTACAAAATAATTATAGAGTGTAATTCAAAAATATCTAAATCTAATATAATTCTTTACAAAATACAATATTATCCAAACTGATTTGGATTTTTTACAAAAACAAAACACAAAAATAGGATTTTTCAACTAATTTTGACAAAACAACACATTGTTTGAGGGTGTTGTTTGATGACTGCTAACTCAAACTAGATTATTTGCTTTATGCACTTGTTATCTTGCAACTGGTTGCTGAAATCCCGCATTCTGCTCCCTTTTTCACTTCAATTGCTTCTAAGAAATTCACCTTTCCTATTCGATAAGATCAAGGAATCTATCCCATTCCTGTTCACTGGGGCATGAAAACTTAATGACTTTTCCGTAAGTTTCATCTACTTTAGTATATTTCTCAAATTTAGGTTTAGTTAGAATGAGGTGGTGAATTTCATGTTCAATGAATAAATCATCTTGAATACCTTCTAAGAAAGCTTTACCATTGATCATTCCTTTCACCTTGGAAAATTTGGAATTATCTTTTGCTATTTTGTACAATATCTCTTGGTAGTTTTCCTGTGAAATTTTCTCATTGTTCTGATCTATCAAAGAAGGAAGACCTTTGCTATGCAAAATAGAGAATTTCTTGTGAAATTTATTAATCTAATATTTTAGAATTTGGCACTTGTTCTCTAGCCGTAACATGAGATTTTTCTTGGTCAAAACTCTCCTGACTGCGAGGATTGTATCAGTTCTATCCTTGATTCCTAACTCTTCCAACTCCTCTTTAGTTTTGGACTTCAAGAATTTTATAATCCTATTAACCTCTCCAATATCTCAAGGTAAGAGAAGTGGCCAACTCATTCATGTATTTTTCTAATTGTTTGGTTAGTCTGAGGCTTTTCTATGCTTCAGCAAGGTATGCATTATCGACCTTTATTTTATTGTCTTGGGACTTCTCTAATTGAGCCCTTAACTTCTCAATCTCCATGTCCTTTAGTGATAGGTCTCCCATAGCCTTTGACAATTGTTCTGCTAGGTTCTGACTGACAGACTCTGTTCTGTTGTATATACTTCTATTGTTGTAGATGTACCTGCTCCAGTGCTGATTTGAAGTTCTCTTTCCTTGA